>JASANE010025230.1:0-11489 GCA_030248225.1 Trileptium ribeirensis | reverse complement strand
TTTGTACTTCGTTCAGTTACGTATTGCTCAAATCGTAAGTATCGGTAACGCACGATTCACTTTACGATATCTCCGCAATGTAAAATCTTTGTATGCGACACAGTCTCAAAGTCATCCTTGGTGTCAATAAAGTGTATTACACATACGCTTCTGCATGACACAAATACTATTTTAACGCAGACGTCCACTCTAGAGGATATCTAATGATTGACTGATCCGCGCCACTTATGAGGCAAAAATTAGGCACAATATTAATTGGCATGACGAAATTCTTTCATATAAAATTCCGTACTTATTCAAAGAATTCCACGAAAAGTTTTATTATATTATGTCGAAATTTAGAAATTTACATACTGAAATACTAGAGATGAATTGACCGGAAACATTGCATACAACGATTTAAATAAAATTATTTCTGACATTTCTGTGTATTATTTTTAGACATTTGTCAGACTCAATTGTATGGAGTCTGTGGCAGTCATTGGTATCCATGGGAGGTGGCATTGCTCCTCCTAATGGTCGGGCCTTTCTGATCCGAAAAATATGCAAAATTTGGAGAAAAATTGGAAATATTAGGGTTAAAAATTATGCCAAAAGTATTGCTATTCTCTTGCCGCACCCTTGTCACATACAGCCGACGCACCGTG
Source organism: Trileptium ribeirensis (assembly GCA_030248225.1). Taxonomy (NCBI): domain Eukaryota; kingdom Metazoa; phylum Nematoda; class Enoplea; order Enoplida; family Thoracostomopsidae; genus Trileptium; species Trileptium ribeirensis. The sequence continues at coordinate 10,842 of JASANE010025230.1, read as the reverse complement.
GACACCTGTAATATGTGATTAAGTGTATATTTTATTGACATCTGTGACCATACAATTCCCAGAACCGCACGAATCTTCATTTCATCAAAGCCTTTGCAGATTACAGTAACGTTCCTTTCCATCCATTACAAGATGGTGTCTCACTGTGTCACACTAAATATTTTTTGGCTCTATGCGTTGCGCCGAGCAGTAGTGGGTACGGGATTTAGGCGGGTGGAATCCAACATAGACTAACGTTTAACGAGCAGCAAAAATAAAGGTTCACGTTTCGAGATGTCGGCCTTATCTGAATCCCGGCGCCACACGCGCCAAAATAGAGCTTCAAAATTTTAGAGGCATATTAAGGCTAAATTACAGGCATCTTGGGGCAAATATAGAAAAATTACGAGGAGACGATGGGATGGCGAGGAAAGTTTTTGGTTAGCCTTGGCCAAAATCATCTACCATTCTGCCGACCGACGTTGGCAATTTATGTTCCGGCCTTGAAACGTATTCCACCCAAAAAATTTCCCTGTTAACGTAAGTGTCGTACTAAGCGCTCCATTGACCATAACTGTAGTAACGTCGCAAAATATCCTCTACAAATTAAAAAAGTTTACATCGCAATTTGATATTTTCATACATGAATTTATACGGTTGTAGTATGCGATACACGCCTTTCATTATTCATCATTGAACAAACACAGTATTCTACTACGTATATTTGGCCAATTTGGAATTTGTCTGTAATTCACGGTTTTTTAGAAATGTCATGACAATTGTGAGTCATGAGTGTCGGTCGAGCACAGATTTTTAAATGATTTGGCCTCGTCAAAGCACCACATGTTTACCAGACATTTTTTTCGCTTCTTCAATGTTGAAAATATATACACATACAGATATGTGTTTCTATAAATTATATGTATGTATGGGCATGTCATCGAATTTGAATAAAATTAACATAACCTGCATATATACTCAATATTTACATATAAATTTTTCATTTACACACAATGCATGGTGGTTAGGAAACACTGCCTTATTTGTAGCAACTAAAGGTTTAAAATTCATTCGAACGATCATTATTCTGCTATTTAAATATACTTTAGCTGTCAAAATTTATAATATTCCAGTTATATTTTTCAGGAAGTGTTTGGTATTAGTAGATATCGAAAGCAGATTATACGTGTTTATTAATTAAATTTCTTCCTAAATTCAAACGATATTAATTTCAGAACGCCTATCTTTAATATTCCAGAAAATTGTGGTTTGGTTTCCTGAGCGTTTAAATGCCATGAATAGATTTCTAAAACCCAGATTTCTTAACACCCAGATGGTTATTGATATTCCATGATATATTTAATTAATTATATTTAAACAAGGGTTAGTGATATTATACTGAACGAATGTGACACTGTTCAGTATATGATCCTTCAGTATTAAAGCGGTGCTTTGCTTTTACCGTACACTTTGTAGTTTAGTGCATCTACCATTTGTATCCTATGGTTGCTGCAGCGTTGAACTTAATGTTAGTCGTCATGTGCAGCGGCGGAACAAAATCCCTAAAATATTTTGGACGAAATTCTAAGTGTGATTTTACGTTTCCAAATACTCAATCAGGGCAGATTTATATATATATATATATATATATATATATATATATATATATATATATATATATATATATATGGCGTAGTTAAGGATGTTCCCAGAGTGGAGATTGGGAATGAATATATGGTACCCCCTTACCAAAATATGCACTGCGAACATTGCTTGAAACTATGCTCCGTGACCACCAGCGATATCGACGCAAAATAGATAAATACTGGAGAGATGAGCAAAAATCTTGAGAATTGGCTAATATCGGGGAAAATGGAAAAGATTAGAAAAAACATCGCGTCGCAAAAAATTTCGCAAATTTATCCTCTCTCCCCGACGTCCTCAGTCCTAAACTCTAGGTATCTTTCTTAAGTCTTAGTAATATCCTAGGTTGATCTTTAGTGTTCAACATTTTCTTTTTATACTATAGCCAACGGCAGCAAAACAGTTATATATACGATTTAATTAAGAACCATCGGGTTTCGCTCAAATATATACTACGCATTCCTTACTTTGCGTATTGCCTTACTTATAGTTCACTTATAACATTTTATATTTTCTCATTTATAATTTTCGTGCACAAAAGTCTATAAACCTTATGCTAACGGAATTTAAAAAATTTAACTTAAAATGGTCTTTCCAGGTGTCACTGTCTCCCACCATTACCTGAGTTCCTGTAGGAGTATTAGAAATTAGTAACAAACTAGTTAGAAACCAGTAGGATACAAGAGTTTTTGTTAGAAATCGCAATCTTTGGAAAGCCAAATTTATGGCGACACTGCGAAGAAAGCCGATCCTGGCAGGAAGTGCCTAAAGCCCTTCCATCGTGTAGTCTTGCTAGGCGACGTTTCTTAAAAATAGTCGATAAGTAAACACAATTAAAGTAGTTTGTAACAGTTTTAGTTTTTCTGAAGCTTATTAGTTCCCTAAAAATCATAGCGATATTAGATTTGCTTATCGAACGGCACAAAGTTAAACACGTCAGATCTTAACATAAGCGGTTGTTTCGAAAACTACAATATTTTTGGCTAATGGTAATTTATTCAGGAGATAAAACTAAATTAATGATTATTTGGTAAAAAAACAAAAAATAATGATTTTGAGAACTTTTACATATAGGCATTGTTCTTATTTGGAGGATGACCGATTCCGGGTCACACTATGGAAACCTGACATTCTGATATCATTTACAATTCCCACAAGACACCAGGGCACACTAAAACCACAAAATTTTAACTTGAAGCAAAATTATGGATTTCAAGTTTCAATTTTTTTTACATCCAAACTTGTAACGCCGTACTTGTTAGCTATATTTTGCGATAAATACGTCCGCATAGCCTGCAGCATGTGTCTTTGCAATTGCCGCCTCTGAAAAACAGCACCCAATGAAATTTCTTTTGGCTTGATTTTATCTTTTGATTTGTTAGTGTGCAGTTTTGCAAAATAGTGATATCTAAGTGAATTTCGCTCAAAATAAGGGTTCCCGCGATTTGATTAGGCCCTCCAGGGCCTTCACCTGGAGTCCTCATGTATACATCAAAATCTAATTTCTTCGTTTGAAACAAACATAATCGTTTTAATTTTGTAGCAGTTTGTAAAACAATGTATTTTTGATGCCCGACGATAAAACTTGTAAGAATATTTATTGTTATTCGGCCCTATTTGTGTTTGTTAGCGCTTAATTATTTCTTATTTTGTAGCGTAAATGTGATGTCTTTATTTCATAAAGAATCGAGGTCATTTGACGGCCCAATTAGGGTTTATGGCCAACATATTCACAGGGCTAGGCACAGATCATATAGTACCACGACGACCTTTGCCAGCAGTGTTGTACTGTTACACCAGCAGACGGTCTGACAAAATCCGTTCTTGTGCACATGTCATACTGTGACTCATTTAGGTGTGGAAATGTATCGTCTACATGTTGTGTTGGCACACTTTTATTATCAAGAAGTTCAGTTATGTTCTATATGGAATAAAGTAATGATTAGACTAAACTCCATAAATATACTTAATTGATTCCAAGATATAAAAAAACTTAAATGTTGCTCAAAATGCTTTGAAATTGCAATTAAACCTTATGAAATATATGATGACCAAGCGCTGTAAATTTGTTGTAAAGTATTGAAGGATATTAACGCAGGGCATTTCAAAAGGGGGCCGCCTCCCGCTTTCGTAAAAAAATTAACTGACGGTGTTATAACAAAATGATTGTATAAAAATGGAAAACGTTGGCCGATGTCGCTCCAAAATAGAAATATGAGCCAGGGTTTCTTCGAGTCAGAGCTGTAAGAACTGACATTTTTACTTACAACATAACATCCAGCGATATAGGTATTGTGAAAATGAAATCCAATTCAGACGACCGGTTATCAAGATACACAAAAGATAAAAGTGGAAAATCATAGCTGAATTTCGGCTTGAATGTAGGTTTTAGCGCCTTATTGTTTCGCACGAGGAGCCATAAATGATATAACACTACAAAAGACATTAAATTTAAGTCTATATTCGCTGTGATAATTTGATCCCTATAGGTCTTCCTGTTACAAAGCTAGAGAACACAAAACAATATCTAGTCTAATTTTGGTAGAAATCGGAGATTGTTTAACGGCTGCAGGAGAACCGTTGGGAATGTACAAACATATGTTTAGAGCACTAATCACATCCATCAAAAATTTACCCACATTGGAAAATACATTCCCAGGTTTTATGTTAAAATATTGCTAGTTTACCTGTTATATTAACCAAAAACTAGCTGTATAATTAATTTTGATATGATTCATTTTAATGAAACTCAGAATGATGAAATTTTCATCTAAAAAAATTGTGTTAATTAGCGAAGCGTAATTTATGTAAATGCTTCAAGTGCAGTATGATTTAGACTGAAAGATATTCGTTTTATTTATACCGTTCTTTCGGAAAAGGAATATTTTATGGATATCGGAATTAATAAGTGTAGGAACCTAGGTTGCACATCAAACGGTACCAATTTAGATATATTTTGAAAAACGTTACCCACATAAAATATTGCCCAGACATTCAAATTATTTCAATGATTTCTCTAGACAATAATTTTTAATTCTTTTATTTGCCGAAACTATTCCTTACATTTGCCGACAGTTAAATTAAGCCGAAACATTCGACATAACTAAACAAGATTCAGTTTTGTTCCATACAAAAATCACTTTTATTGTATAGTAATAATGAAAGAAACATTTTACTTAACGGAAATCATAATCATACTTTAAACACTACATCATTTAACAGCCGAATTTTTACAAATATTATAGACATATTCTGCAAATTGGGTGGTTTATTCCACTTCTATTTATTAAATGTACCGACAGTTGACTCTTACTATTAGAAGTCGCTAGAATGAATACATCTTCATGGCATATTGGTCTTATAAACGCGGCTACAAACTACTATTTAAGCTCGGAATTCTTTAGTCGACAAGCAACAGCGTCCGCCAATGCTTTACGAAAGGGCCAAACGTGGACTTTAGTACCGTCTGTAAATGAGCGCCAAGTTAATAACGCTGAACGTCAAATTAAGGATGCGAAAGAGATGCAACCGTACTGTTGCTATATTAAGAACTATCGTGGTCATTTTATATGTGAGCATGAACGAAACAGTGGAGAGATCAAATGTGATTCCGCCGATTGTAATGATGCAATCCGTTTTCAAATCGAAATCGATCCAATACCAAACAATGAAAATGTGAGTTTGAAACATTTATTGTAATTGCAAATATTTCCCATACCCTTAATTATTTGTCTTTCTTCTTAACACGATTATAGATAACCCTGATTTCAGCTAAAACAATAACTAATTTCTGAAATACGTAGAACTATTTCGATTAAGGTTCTTTCGGCTCGATACCATGCATATTATCCAATCAGTATTAGCTAGATGCTTTTTTAGTGTTGCTGATAATTTTTGAATTGCCAAGACACAGAATGCGTAATATTTAGACACATCACAGTGGATAGCTAATAAATTCGTTAAATGTATAATCACTCAAACTAGCATCTTAAAGCGAATTGGAGCCATTACCAAGATACTGACGATAAAAGCAATATTTGGCCTAATTTTGGTACCGAAAATGTTTTACACTTCATTTAAATCGAATTCTGTAATCGGAACTGTATCGCAGAAACGGAGGCGAACAGTGAAATTTTGAGCCTCGGAGAACCAAAAATATTCCAAAGCCATAAATCGCAACTATAAAATAATACTCGAATTTTGGTCGAAAATAACATTTTTATTGATCTACTGCGCAATTTCAAATATACTGGAAAATGATGACATAATATACAGTGTAAATCTACACAGATTGCCAAAAATATAAATCAAATACCCGCGAGCCTGTTGAAGTTTTAGTAGAAAAAAGGTAATACTCACACGATTTTGACTCAAAATTGATGGTTTTTACATTATTGTTTATTTGCCAAACCTGTTATAGGCAAGATATTATGCCTACGAATGAAATATACAATGTCCTTTGTGCTGCAAAATTTTTATCACACCACCTTGGCGGTTACCATTCAATAGACTAAAACAACAAAACTCAACTTGATTTTATACTAACAGTGGGCATTTTCCATCTCTGTTCTTAGAAAAGTAGATATAAAGATTAATGTTTCTACCGTTATCATAAGCGCAATCAAAGGTCGGCAAATGTTACGGATACCTGTCAATCTTTTCCTGAGCCATAGCTGTTAAGTAATAACATTGCGTTAGTGCAGTAACCACGCAACAGGATAATCTATTTTTATCGTCAAAAAATTTATTTATTATTGAAATTTGTATTTGACTATTTCCTCGTGGTGTGGAAATTTTGCGGAAATGTTATTGGTCTCTGCTATGGACATTATAAACCTCAGATTTACTAATCAAAATTTATGGATGGCCACCGAGCATTGTGTCTAAAAAAATTTAAAGCCCGAATAAAGAGTGACTGTGATTAAGTCATAGGTAAACCCAACGGTGATTAGGTATATATTTGTATAAGAGTTTCACCTTTTAAGCAATATGTAGCAAAAACTGCCTTTTAAGTCGTAGACTTTTTACATTCTTCAGTTTAAAGGTGAGTCTTTCGCATTATATATTTGTCGACTGCTTAAAATCATTTGAACGCTGACTACAAGAGTATAGTGTGTCGACAAGTAAACGATTACCTGCCTACTTTAGACACAACGCGAGTGTCATATTTTGTCACAGCTGCCAGACTGTGGCTTTGTTTTCAGATTCTGTCTTACTCCGAGAATGTTGTATGTGCAACAGCATTGACATGCAAAATCTCATAATCCTGAGAACCTGAGAACTAATGTGCGGTTCTTAAGACCTAACATTCAATTTTAGCAACATGTTTAAGAAGTAGAATTTTATGGTCGAACGTTATCGTCTTCCATCGAATCACACTCCAAAAGCTGTGATCGACCTGCGATGCGAACCTAGTGGGACATTCTAATACGCCACCCATCTTTGCTAAATTTTACTTAAAATAAAAGTATGTGAACACATCGGTGGTATAAGTAATATCTATACCGTACTGTCTTCCCTAACACAGTGTATTACAGCAGCGGTAATGATTGAAAATTTAGTACATTCATAGTTTTATAATCCACTTTTACATAACATTTATAAACTTCGCATACAGTCGCGATGGTGGCGGAATGGTGCCATTTTTGATATGTCGCTTTTGCGGAAACTTCAAACCCTACAAGGACCTTTGCTCAAATGTTATTCGTTTTGATTTCTGTATGTTTCATTTGTATTTGTGGTTGCTTTTTTCCGTAATCATAGCAAAAATGGCCGTCAGGAACTCTTATTTGACTGTGGTATGGACCAAGTTTACACCAAATCTTGGAGCGGATTCTGTACCTTCACTTAATTGATTTTGATGAAGCCACAAATGCATTGGTTCTTTTTCTAATGGCATAAAGTAAACAGTTGTCGGTCCAAGTTACCCTGGGGGTGTTACGTTTAACGTTAGAAAAAAGAACAGCTTAGAGCGGGATGTTCGGGGAGCGGTAGCCCCTGACTTAGGCTTAGGCTTGCTGTATGTCTCATATACACTTTAGCTTAAGCTAAGACTAGTATATCGAGATAGGCATGGCCTGCATATTATATCCGCCCATCAGGGTTACTTGGGCCCAGTTTTCATACGCAAAACGTGGGTGACAGTTTCAGATTTAACTTTACTCTCGCAAAACTAAGATCTGATCAAGTAGCTTTACATACATCCCAAAAACAGCGCACTGAAAACAATCGTGAGCGTTTATGTTTCATTAATAAGAAATCTGATCATTGGGATGGTGACGCAGTGGTTAGATATCGATTTTGCAATCATACAAGCCCTAGTTGGAGTCACGCTTGAAGAGTTTACTGTTTTTTGCAGTTACTTTAAAATATTCGAGCAGCTACCTTTTTAGCATAACATTTAGTGCTGCGACATTATATTTGCTGCATACGCGTTGCATAAGACTTCAGTCTAAAAACTGCATCTTAGTCATCGTTTTTTAGCCCAGCCAACATTCGTTATGATCTGTAGCATTGCAAGTATTTAGACTTTTATGCCTGCGTAAAAGCGTGAAAACAATAAACTGCAGTGACACTCTTAAAGAATATAATCAGGATCACAGTAAAAACACCGGTACAAAGCTGAACATTCGACAGGAAAGGTTTTATAATATATATCCATGAATATATTAGTAAATGCCAAAATGCAACTTGTTATGATGATATATATGATATTATGTCTCGGTACAAGTCATTTACATTTTTCAATTTATCCTGAATTTTTTATAACTTGCAGATTCCTCGTTATTGGCGATTTAAATCAACTCGCAACGATACATACTTAGCGGCCAACAAACATGGATTCTTTTTACATACTCAAATCCACACCTGCCATAGGAGCGAAGATGGTCTGGATCATTGTTGGGTCGTTCAGCTCGCAACACATCCGCACGTTTGTGTTTGGAACTTTGGCTTTCAGGCGTATCTCTGCAGTTATGCACGTGAATTTCGTATTGACAAGTCGATAGCGTGGGGTGATAAAGCAATGATACAGCTCGATTGGCAAGGACTACAAAGAGGAGGGTTGTACAGAATGCGATCCAGTGATGGTAAGGTATATGTTCAATGCAAGCACCATTTATATTCGTTGAATATATGAATATACAGTGGAGCAGGCTTATAGTGAAAATCAGGAGGCGGGACGCGCACCGCGGCACCTTGCCCCCCAATTTCAAATTGGTGTCTCCAGTTTGCAACAAAATTTTTCAAGATATCGTTAGATTACTATTTTGAGTTGAACCGTACAAGTGTGGGTGCCCCGGAGTTGAAATTTTCTGGTGGCGCACCTAGTGGAAATACTATTATAGTGCATATATTTTGGTTCCGGCCATATGGTCTATAGTAAATTAAAAGTGGATATAATAAAAATGTCTTTATAGTGTATTTTTTACTCGACCCGTGCAATATAACCGCACTAAGTTGGCATTTCTTCGTAACAAATACATCATTGTGCTTAAAACCTGGGGTTAGATTACACAACGATACAAGTATATAATTATTAATCTTAATTTATATATAGCTTGCCAGATAAGTAGTTGTAGTGCAGCACTCAAATCAGTGATGGTATTGTCTAATTACCTGCTGTAGATTATTGGGTTAAAGAACTGGCATATGCTAGTTTCTTTATAACTTAAACGTTCCATCAAAGTTGTGCCATATTAAGTTGAGATTTACAAGTAATTTTTAAGCCGTACTGATCTACTGCCTACAACATGGATGTTCCTTTTGCCATTTTATTTCGACAATGCCCAATTTCAACAATTACAAATAGTCGGAATTAAATGATGCATATCTGTTTTCAATCAAGCAGAATATGTTCACATATGTAGCAGAAATGTTACACAACTAAAATTCTGAACTGGGGCTATATAAATGCATCCGTGTTTGAAAACTGTTAGGCTCCTTGTTCACGAAGCGCCCGATTCGACCCAAACCGAAACGACCAAATTCGGCAGTGAACTGGGGCTATGTAAATGCATCCCTGTTTGAAAACTGTTAGGCTCCTTATTCACGAAGCGCCTGATTCGACCCGAACCGAAACGACCAAATTCGGCAGCTATATTATAATGAGGCTATGCTGACTGTATTTCTCATACAACATCATTCGATTCAGTGCCGATACATTTGTGCGCCAGCAAATCGTATCAGATCAGACACATACGACAGGGGCTAATCCTGAGGGTCGGATCCTTCTCGGAGCGAGCGCCGATCCCCTAGCAGATAACCTCCTCCCGACGAACAACTGATCCTCTCGGAAGGCCGGAGGTTCCCGAAGCGCCCGATATTTCACCTGGACCTGGAACGTTGTGCATGTATGCAGATCGCATGAAAACGAAGACGAGACTCAATCCGGACACATCCATAGGTGTTTTCGTGAAATTATTGCAATTTCTAGGTCAATACTTGCACCCTGTTGGCGGAACTACGGCAATGATGAACTGTCAAATGCAATTTTATGTCGAGTACTATAAAGGCATGATAGCATTTCGCAGTAGGGACGGAAAATACCTGACAGGCTGCGGAGGGCACAGAATAGCCTGCTGTCAATCGCTCAGTATTGGAAGAAATGAACTATTTACAATTACAGAATGTCGAATTCAGTTTTGTTTAACTGCGTCAAATGGAAAGAAAGTTAGCTGCCAAGGTAAGTAACGCAGAGAATGCATGATTATTTATGCTAGGTACATGTATGCTCAAAAGGAGATAGGGAGAATGGATCCCCTGAGGCACGGGAACCTTAAGCCAGGCTTTTATCGTCAATGAGGGTGCAGAACGTCTCGCACTATACTCCCGCGTTTTTAACTATATAATATAAGAGGCATGGGAACCTTAAGCCAGGCTTTTGTCGTCAATGCGGGTGCAGAACGTCTCGCACTATACTCCCGCGTTTTTAACTATATAATATAAGAGGCATGGGAACCTTAAGCCAGGCTTTTGTCGTCAATGAGAGTGCAGAACGTCTCGCACTATACTCCCGCGTTTTTAACTATATAATAAACTCACCTCAGAATAATTTTGCTTGAAACAGACTTATTACATTCAAAAGACGCTACAAACTGTTATCAATGGATTCATTGAGTTGACGCTTAATAATTACACGACATTCGTTCATTGGTTTGCATTTCGTCACGGACAGACGCTGTGGCAGTTTTTTAGCTTTGCATTATCTCTTTATAATGA
>JASANE010025228.1:0-39399 GCA_030248225.1 Trileptium ribeirensis | reverse complement strand
TACTAGACTCCTTCGTTTGAATCAGGCATGGTTTCGTAAATTTCAATCTCATGCTATAATTTGTTAAATCTGCGAATGTAACTTTTATGGGTTGCCAAATATGATGCTGTGACTATATATAACGTCGCGTGCTTGCAGTCACGGCACTCGTATGTTGGTCAACAGAGCATGATTAGTGAATAGGTATAGGTTGACGTAATGTTGAGTTCAGATAGCAATAATACAGCCTTTTGCTATAATGTAAGAATAAGATACCAAAAAATTGTTGGGAAACATATGTCGTATCATCTAAAATAGTTGCAATAATTGAGTAAAATCTCGATGCAAGCATAATATACAGATCTGAAAGATTGTTGCTTAGGCTTCCCGCATGAAATTATTTGCATTTTGTCAGCTTTGGCACGGCTAGATTTCGAAAAGCCCCGCTTAATATTTTACCTAAACGGACACCTTATCATTTACTTCAACATCAACTAGACGGATTTCATCATTTCGTGTACATTTCTTATAGGCAGACAGTTTTTCTTTGATAACCACGTAATGAGTTCTGCATATTTTGACGGCGTGCTGAATTAAATTCGTAATATTGCTTACGTCGATGCACAATTTGCTATTTCAGTTCATTGATTGTCATTGACCTGCGGATATTTTCCTCAATCGGTTGTAGTCCTTAAGTTTTCGTTAGTTTTGTAGAATTGATCGCGCAACTCTGGAGTATAATTGAAACGGATTAAATTTTAAGGCCTGCTAGGCCCGGCCCGAAACGCGATCGACCTTGGGCCGACTATTCCCGAATAAAAGATGAGCAGGCCAGGGCCGTAAAGCACGAAATAATAAAGTCTGACATGCTTATATCTAAAAAAATTTTACTTTCGTACCAAATTCCAAATATATTGAAATGTTATTGTGTCTAATTTCAATTTGAGCAAACCAATTTAAAGTTATAGTATGATAGACAGACTGTAATTTAGTCTCCCTCACACAAAATCCTGATTAACCATAGGGCCAATCAAAGCAATGATGACTCTTAGCCACAACTCTTCATGTAAGAAAAGCTGGAACCACATTTTTGTTATACCACAATTATAAAACACATGAAATTCAATCAATACCGCTGGTAAAACGCTACCAGTCATCATATCGAGGAAATATGGCTTATCATCAAACGATTTTGTATTTATCAAAGAGCGTCACAGAACAGCAATTTTAAAACTGGAATAGATATATAAAACATTTTCGGTGGATCCCTTATAATTACTTCACTCAAAGGTGCTACATTTTGCAAAATAACTTTGCTAGATTGGGTGTTTATAGCGTAAAAAATTTGGGCATAGAAATGATGCTTAAAAGGTATGTATAAGTAAGCCTCGAATATTAGTCTTAACATATGTTAAGGTTGATGATTTTAAATGCTGCTTAGCTTTTCAAAATATATAGTATATAGTACTAGCGGCAAACGATAACAACGTAGGGAACATTTTATATGCTGTTTAATGTCCAAAAGTTGCATTTTGGAATAAAACTAAGTTGCAGCGTTGAAAGTTAAACATAAACGTAATTGCATTTCACTGCGACTATACGAGCCATAAACAATGCCATAATTTCCCAAACCCTAAATAATGAAATTTACAACGATTTTAGAATAAAGTACGTGTTTTGGACACTTTGTTTCTTTGTATGCATAGTGTTAGGATAAGATATATAAATGCTATGCACATGCGGCCTACAGGAATATCCATTATAAATATATTAGCTAAATACAGCCAAACTTTCTAGGGATGTTGGAGGTAGCAGTAACAGCCACGACGATTTGTTACCGAATACCTAGTTGATCGCTTATTATCTACAGAATGGGGTCTATGTGACCCCATACGATGATAATCACTGCGAAAATTTTAATCAACTAGGCTTTATTGTTATAATGTCATGAACGATATATAGCAAAATTCGTGCTGGTTCGTGCGGCTTAAAAATGGTTATATTTGATATTGAGCGAAGCGAGCAAAGATTCCACTGAGTGCGTTAGGAGGAAAAATCGTGAATATTTCCTGTTTGCCTGTCTCAAGTCACTGTAACATTTAATCCTTCTTTTGTTAACTGGATTTAGATAATTTTTTGTTCAAAAAGAAAAATAATGACGATGTCTCCAGAATATGTTAGCCCATTCGTGGATTAAGCCACAGTAGTATGATAGAATGGTTATCTAACAGATTGACTAAATTTGATGAACTCTTTTATGCGCAAAGTATTGTGCGTTTTGTTCTTGTGCCTCGCTACAGTCGAACCCATATAGCTCGGTTCGAGCTCGGTGTACGCAGCCGCAGGTCAGGTCGGAGCTGTTGCTCGAATGCTAAGGACTCTTCGCCGAGGGCAATAAATGGCCAAACTTTCAGCACTGATCAATAAATGTGATCGTACCCGCTCGCGCACACGCAATAATTTATTTATCCGTGCAATATGCATGTTTGTTTGTATTGCATTTATTTTCACTTTGTATCTTTTCAAACTTTTCGGACCGGAATTCGGGCAGACTTTAGGAATTGTTAGAAAATCGGCGGCCCAGTACGGCCCCAAATTGTCATCTCAGAGATCACAGAGCGAAAATGGGATCGGTCCGCGCGTCCAAGGCCATGCGCCGGGCTTGGCCCATTTCATACCATGCTTCCGGCCTAACTTCTCATCTCCACTGTAGGGGAGGAGAACCGTACTTACAGGAGTCGGGGTCCGTGATTTTCTGTTCGACTGCTGGATGACTGACTGGGAAAATGCCAATCCGAAAAACTTTTTTAATCTGCACTGACGGATCAACCTTTGTGAAGATGTTACCATCGTCCGCCATATCATGTGCTCTTTCTGGTAGGTATTAACTAACGATGCATCTGCATTAACCGATTACTGTAGGTGGTCGATAGCACGCCCACCAGGTCTAACATTATGTTGGACTATTTAAGCGCACGTTTATGGACCCTCAGATGCACCGCTGGATAACTTCATTGACAATTAGTTTTGAGGATAGCGATGATTGACATGATTCTTTGCGGTCATTGACGGATTTGGCGAATCCAGCTGCCAATGAGGCAAGTATGCGATAACAATCGCATGATAGTTAATTTTCTCCTCCAGTTTTTGTAGCCGATCGGGTTCTGCAGTGGTGTGATTTCGCGTTATTTCAGGCTGTTGTGATTTGCAAGTTATACGGCGATTGCGCGTACAGTTTAGACAGCTTGTACAAACGAATAAGAATTTAGTAGACGAATTTCGTAACGGTCGTCGTCGTTTTCGTATTTCTACATGAAAAATTAATCCAACAACTGCAGACCGCATTCAAAGCAAATACTACCACCGTAGCGATTATATTTAGCCTAATTATCTGTCGTTGGAGACGTAAATGATAAGCTGTTTGATGTCGTAGATTGGCGTCGCAAAAATTGTGTTCAACTCAGTGGCGTAGCCACGGGGGGGCCAGGGGGGGCACAGGCCCCCCTAGTTCCGACCGGTGCCCCCCCAAATATACTGAGCTGTGCCCCCCTGGATTACAAGATGTGGGTTTGGGGCATTCACAATGAGTGTATCGCTTATGTAATGATGGAGTTCAGGGTCGTAGACACCCAGAGTATTTGCTATTTTATCTTCGCCTCTGCCACTGAGTAATCTGTGCACAAGGTGTAAAATCAGCAGTTGAAATGAGCCGATATTATAGTTATTATTTCTGTTGTTATTTTAATGCAGTTATTTTTTGTAACGGTTGTTATTTTTTGCTTAGTGAAGTGAACTCCTTTGTTTTCATTTATCGTTATTTTGAATCACCGATACCATTTTTGTGGCAGTATTCTTTTATGCATGTCGCATTCGTTGCGACTGTATGCATGTTTCTTATAGGACGAAATGTTATAGAGCAGTGGCGTAGCCAGCGACCGGGTTTATGGGGGCCTGGTATTTTATTTTTTTTTGGGAGGGGGTTGGGGGTGGGGCTGGCGGTAAATATATACCTATATTCTCATTCCGGCTAAATAGTGAAATCTGAAATGAAATATCGGTTACTTATGTATGTTATGTTTTGTGCAATTTTTCATCCAGAGCTTGGGTTTAGGGGGCCTGGGCTACCCAGCCCCCCCCCTTGCCTTGGCTACGCCACTGATATAAATTAAACGGGGCCACAGGGGTTCCCCAAATGCGGGTCTATTATTGATACGTGGATTAATGAAAACAATAACGGCTGCAGAGCTATAGCTGTGAATGCGGAATAGTTAGTACTTTAACTGAAATTTAAATTTAAGCGATTAACGCGAATATCACATTATTTGATCGTCACTGTCCCTGCATTCTGATTATACCGTGATTATCCCTGAACAGGGGCCAAAACTGTGGTATCAAAGTTATGTATATGATTGTGGCATGTACACGACTAATATTTAAGATATCGGTTGATTTTACAGTAGATGCACACCGTAGACGATAAAGATCTTAGGGGGCGTTCGGGAGTCGGCAGCCCCTCGACTTAGGGTTGGGCTCAGTATATTGTATATTCAATAAATTGTTTGAGACTACTGATCGTCTGACAGTTGCTCTCCAAACAGAGTCATTAACTATAGATACCGTCACTGATTTATTGACAGTAACCAAAGACATCCTATCAGAATTTGGTTGCTCTGATAAAAGTTTCGAAAGCATAATGAAGGTCACTAATGACATGTGCGCAAAGCACGACGTAACCTGTTTCACGGACATACCAAAACGCAAACAACAGCTTAGCAAGCGCTTAAGTGGCTCTGTGGTGACAGAAACTGTAGGCGGCCGCAGCAAATCAGACGATAGTACTTTAAAGAGACTATGGTACTCTCTGATTGATAGCACAATAGGTGAACTTAACAATCGCTTTGACCGAACACAACAGGATTTGCGTGCCTGCGCTCTCGCGTGTATCCCATCATCGCCTAACTTCATGGACGAGGGTCGTATAAAGCCCGTGTGTGACAGTGCCGGTATTATATTTGACTCCGCCGTGGCTTCAATTTTCAAACGTACATATGTTAGCAAATCCAACAGAAAAACATTCAACTGCCTCGCTGATGTGTTAGTCGATATTGACGAATTTGTTTTCCCCAATATCCGACAATTATACGTTTATCTAGTAACGCAGCCGATCACCAGTTGCACTGTGGAGCGCATGTTTTCTCCATTAATCGTATTAAAACAACATTCCGAACAACCATGTTGACGGAACGACTTTCGAATTTATCGATCTTATCCTTCGAACGGGAGATTGTCTCAAACATTTCGTATGACGACGTGATTGATCGTTACAAGCGTCTAGGACCGCGGCGACTATCACTCTGAGAAAAGGCTTGAGTCGAAACTGTACAACAACACTAAGGTAATTTAAGGGACTTTGGATTGTTCGCCAAAAACATTTTGGAGTCGGCGAAAAGCATCTAGATGTGACATGGGTCACAGATTTCGGATAGTATAACAGTAATAAAAATATATATGACCGCATTTGTTACCTCAGGGAGCTTTACACGTTTGTACGTATATAGGCTACTACCAATCACACGTGCCGACAAGGGGAGGGGGTATGGTTTTAGCCCCCCCACCCCCCCCCCCCCGTAAAGAAAAGTGTACCCGTAGTGCAAAAAATGCATGCGCGGAGAAAAAATAATACGTCCTCACCACCGACCCCCCGCTAGAAAAATTATACCCACCGTCGGCATGTGTGACTCACAATATATATTTATTTATGGCGAGTTATATGCATACGCAACGATATATTTGTTGCCCCCCCAGAATTGTCAGTGCCCCCCCAAAATGAGAACCCTGGCTACGCCACTGGTTCAACTTAGTCTTTGCGTTGTTGTTGGTGCTGTGAAATGTGATTGTGCGGCAGGCTCGTGTGAAACTTGACGCGAATGTGTTGCCATGGGCGCAAAAACCGGAGGACACATCTACCAGAAACATGACTACGGACGGCCATATAGGTCGTCCCCCGGAAATATGGCAAGTTGGGCAATCATGAATGTATATTTAGACATATGTCTGGCGTCCTTCCCAAAAACTATGTTGCTATGTTAATCAATTTTTCATATAGAGATATATGCCTGGGGAACTTGTCGATAACCGCGAAATCTAGCAAGTTGGTCATGTATGTATGTATATAAACTCATAGTAACCATCATGCACATAACCATGCAACGGTTACAAGACGTGCTATGTCCCGTCCACCCTAGAATTTTTTGATCCTACTACGCCCTGCCCCACCCACTAAGAAGTTTTTCGCATTTGCGCCTTTGTTTCTTGCCATTGTTACGTTGTGATAACAATTTATTTTTCGAAAGCAATCTGTGATGCAAGTAAAATCATTGTATATTCTATTGTTTATTATTATTTCTTCCTTGCTATCAATCCGAAAACTGAATGCAATGGGGTTAAAACCTATAGCGTTAGGTTGTGCAATCATCGGTTTTGACGTCAAACGGCCGGCCGTTAAAATCTCATCTGTCTCAACAGTCGTCCGACTACACAAGGGCCGACCGATGGCACAACGGCTAGTCGACGAGGGTAACACAGTTAGGCAGATTATAGCAAGGCTGTACTACGTTTAATAATTTGAAACAAAATCCTTGCATGTTGGTTATCGTTGATTACATATATACATCAAAATTTAATATGTTTGTTTAATAAACGTTACAGCACTGAAAAGAATAGTGAAACATGATTATGGCAATATGTATGGTAACGTAAACATTGTTACCGCCGCGATTTCACTGTGCGCGGGTCTTTCGTGTCCAAGGAGGGAGTAAGCGGATTTGCCAACTAAGTCGCGCCGAACGCCCCATCCGTCGCCGAGCGAACAATTATGGGTAAACAGACAAAATGGGGATACATTATCTGTTATCAACTGGTACAAACTAAGCATACGTGGGAACATTTTTCTTGTAATAATAGTCCCGGGTGTGCGATTTTCCCCTAGGGGTTGTGGCCGCGGCGCGTTTGTATTAAGATTTCGCGTCGAAGGCACAAAATTCTTTCAACGCAATCTACGAAACATTATATAAAAATATTTGGGTGCCATTTATGCTGCCTCCCTAAAAATTTCCGGGAGGTAGGGTGGCCCCCCTTGACACTTCCTCTTCTGGCGCCCCTGAACATGAACATTCTTTGTAGCAAGTGTCCCTTTATCTTTCCATATTATCCAAATCAAATTATCATTGTGGTAATTGTCGAAATGCAATGCAAAGCACATTCACGGCTACAGTAATCCGAAAGTCCGTACGGGCGAACAGTTGCACCAGATATAAATGCCGCTGTCAAAAGATTATGCCGCTGTGTTAAGCCCAGGTTATGGTCTCTCACAGGCAAATTGATAGACATCACGGCGTCTGTAGCGGTTGTAATCTTTCCAATTTGCGTCCTAAAATTAAAACCCGTTTGCCAGGTAGGCTCGGGTAAAAGAAACTAAATCTCTGCATTGTAATTTCGAAATCGACGCGAATAGGCTACGACTGCACTACTCAAAATTGAAGGCTTCAAAATTTGTTGACGAATTATTACTATTAACAATGCGGAATTTTCTTTCAATACTCGGTGGAAGCTCAAGACTTTGTGTAAAATACACAATTTATCGATTAAATCTGTTTATTCACAGATCTGTTAATATGGCAATGTATATTAAATTAATGCTGTATTTGTGTTAGTTCATGTATATGGCTGGCAGAGGATATTGCAGTCAGGCTGTTCATAGTTGTTGGGCACACAATGATGTATTCTACTTCGGATGCAAACCTTTTGTGGTACAACAGCAAATTATCAGCAAGAAGAGATTCACTGCTACCAACAGTCTATGATAATTTTTCTATAACACAGTGGACCGTCGATAGGCTCAGAATGCAGGAAAGCATAAACATCGGACTTAAGATTTTCAATTATGCATAAAATTTGATACGCTCCGAACAAAATCCGCTATCAGATTGTATGTGTTTAGCAATTTGGGCTAAAAAGTATATAGAAACGCCATAAAATTTGCTATATAGATCACACAAAATATCACTTGTGATTTAGCTTAGATTCCCCTCTGGCGACGGCCTTGATAACAGTTATTCATACTTAAATACTTTGTATTACTCGATGATGTGGTTTTTGGCTTTGCCCCAAGGATTTCATGGGGCTTTCGGCCAAGGTTTTTCGTGGGTATCTGTACCCTTAAAATTTCTTTTAGGGTTACGCTATCAGTACACCAATAACCAACGAAATTAAAGCCGCAATAGGAGCCCAGGATTATTGCTACTTTAACGCCCCCATAAAACCTGGGGTAGGAGGGAGTAAGTCGAAAAACGGCCACATCATCGAATAAAGTAAAGTTCATCGGTTTGACCAGGCGTCACACCTTTCTACAATTTTCTTTCATAAACTCCTGCTAGTACTGATTACTATATTTACATATAAATTGCAGCGATTCACGCGATAAGCGAATACATATTGTAGATAAGTGCGAATTATTATTCCGTAAACTTGAAGAGATTTACACTAAAACATGGAAAGAGTCAACTGTCGCTCTGTGATTGATCTGTGCGTAAAATAAACAGTTGTTAACACCTAGGCATACATTACATGTCAACGTATTGAGATACGACTGTTAATGAAACAGAGACTCCCGAATTACGTAAACAAATAATTGAAATTTACAAAGATTGCCGCTAATTATTTATAATAAATCACTGCCTCCAAAATGTCTTTGGGAAAATTTTCACAAGTGTGAAATATTGCACCGATATATACGCCCACCCATTTCCAGCTGGGATTAAATTTAATGAGGTAGTTCGATGTACAAGCACATTTTCTGGTAATATATCGGTTCAGTAGCTCAGAAATAGGTAAATCCGAAGATTTTAACTTTAAACATACATGTTCCTGGAGGAGGGGATTATCATCTGAGGCTCATACTCCCTTGTGGAGACGCTAAACACTTCCTGGGGGATAAACTGATCTCCCTGAAGCTTCGCAACCCCACCCCCCGGAAGTTTTAGCAAAAATTACGGGATAAATTGTAAAAATGTTGATTCCCAAAAGATTTCGAAAATTTATTCCTACCTACGACTGCCCCATGTCCCGCCGACCGGCTGTTCCCCCTAAGCACTCGCTATACCCCCTGGAACTTCGGACATCGTGCATGTGCGATTATAAATTGCCGAAAGCTGTAGGACATGTAAGGTAATGTTAGTTACCGTCTTTGCATTTGTACCTGCCTACTGCAATGCCATATTTGTTATATATTATATCTATGCGGAATGATACTGTGTACCTTAATTGCTAGTAAACTTATCAAACTTGTGAATATGATATTACAAATTTATATGAATAATTTCTTAGTTTTAACAGTAATATTTAGTAAGATATGCACCTGTTAGTATTGGAAAACCGGCTCGATCGGTTTAAAAGTTAGCGGTTTATTCCTGTGTACGAGACAAATCGTATGCAATCAAATTTGTTGAAATTTTTTAGACCACAACGAACTGGTCGAGTTAATCTCAGCATTAGACTTTAGCTCGTCAATGGGGTACGACGGGCATATAGTATTAGACATTTATTGAGAAATTTTTTTAGAAAATTTCGGGTCTCACGGTAACTAAAATCGCAAAAATTATAACGTAGATGAGGAGAATGATATTAAAGTAGTCGCTGTATCCTCAAAATTATCCAGTTTTGGGCTGGGAGACTAATGTAGATACTGCGGCGGTTTACAAGTTTTTTCATTAATAGTACTGCCCTAAAAATTTGTGCTATCTGCCTTTGTCTTAATTAGAGCATACTGTTAGCGACGACATACCGCTATCCAACGTATCACGGATTCATGTTGTAGCATAAGTTTGCAACAGCTAGAATCAGCAGCAACTTCGCAGAAGTGCCTGGGTGTTTAATGATGATTGCGCGTGGGACGTTAGATGTAGTCTCAGTAAAGCATATAACATAGAATATAGTTTAATTTCGAATATTACCGATTATCACAATTTGCAGGGAAAATCACAAAATGAGCTACTCAAATACATTCTTCAGGCCGAAACTAATAGTGCACAACTGTATTTTTAGACACAAAAGATATGGTATTGCTGTTAGTAACAAGATTACGTAATAATTGAATAATGCTTTGATAATGCATGTGCTCGTATTTAACACATGGGAATCCTAACTCTTCATGATTTCGCGCTTTTGCATGTATTACAATCACTACTGACAAGCCATTGACGGGACAAATCCAGGCTAAAATTTTCTGTTATATTTGTAACTTATGTAGCATTGTTTTCGCTTATGTTTTCGAATCGCCCCCGTAGTAGCGCCGTCGCATATCACCACCGACAGTATATATGAATTCGGAGTGTTTAAGAATTCTTACTTTTCGTGTGATAAAATTTGGAACTGTCAGTTTGTACAATATGTTGGGACATCCATAATTCAAATTTGCCAAAAATAAATCTTGAGATCTATATTATTAGTGCCCTTTAGTTACGAAAGAAAACGTATTCTATTTACTTCCCCCGATAAAAATGGACCAAATGGGTTTTCACAGATGGTTTTCACGTATGAAAATACATATTTTTAGCTGTATTTCCATAAGTGTATAACGTTAAATTAAGTTCATTTTGTAGAGCAACTATAAAGGCTTTATAGATATGTCTATATAGCTTTTGCACAAGATTCGACCCAAAATCATTAAGACAAAAGACAATGAGACCCAAAATACCAGAAAAACGATAGAATTTCCATAATCAGTCATAATAATGAGTCTTCTTAGGCACCTTTTTTGAGCAAGAGAAGTTCTATGTAGCTGTGTGTAATGTGTTATTGTTGTAATTATCGTTGTTGTAGGATTAGGTAAACATGGGTTTTTATTGGTGAATCTACAAATTTTATATGGGTCTACTTGGGCTCAACTTGTAGAATGAGAGAAGCTCTATGTAGATGCGTATGTGTTGATGAAAATATATTTTAAATGTGCCCGTGTGAATACGCCTAACCAGTGAAAAAATACGGGCCTTATTGAGCTCATTTAGTTCTAGCGAAGCATCCATGTCCAAGTTGCGTTTCATTGAGATCATCTACTGATGGGATGGAACTTCATCACTGGGTGTAAACTGTATTATATATACCGATTTGCTCTTGTTTATCTGTTCTTGCGTGCACGTTCATCTCTCCAGCGGGGAATAATTCGTGACTAGCTGGTTGTCTAATGCAAGTGCACGACAAAGCTGCAAATTTTTATAAAGTTTTAACGTCTTAACTTTAGAAAATTTAGTCTGCTGGAGTGCTGAGGATGATTCATGAGGTCTAGCTAGCTATGACAAAGCTTCGAGCCGGCGTCGCAAATTTTTCATGATATTTTTACGTTCCAAATTCAGAAAATTTCGCGTGTTTGGGGATAAATCGTGACTGTCCCGTTGTGAAACAGAGTAGCGCACGAATGGCACGAAACTTTTTATGTTTTCGCACATATAAACGGGAACCAAGGAAACTGAAATAACTCCGACAAACATATCAACATGTTTAGCTTTAGTGACCAAATACCACCGGGGCATTAGTCTCCTGCACCACCGCCCATGTATACGGGTAGCAAAACAACAACAACAACAATAATATTTATTGATAATCATTAGCATAATATTAAGACATATGAGTTAAACAAGAAATATCAAGTGCAATAATATAAACGTTATGATCATCAATAAAAAATGAAGGTTAGAAAGTTAGCAAAACCATTTACTTCTAACCTAATTTAATTTACGATCGAAGTGTAGAAAAGTCCTCAAATTTACTTTTTTCAGAAGTTGTCTAATAATTGTAGGAGTTGCTGCATTTACCAGTGCTTTCGAGTCAACATTTTCAGGTAGTGAATTCCATATGTCAATGGTTCTAGAAATAAAACTGTGTTTCAAAGTATTTGTACTAAATTTTAGCCTAAACTTTAAACTTTAAAGTTCAAGCTTTTCAAGGATATTCCTGTAGCCAATAATCGACGAAATGCATTGTTTAAAAAAGTTCGAGCTAAAATTGTTATCCCAATTTTTGAAACATCGCAATTTTCCAGTAATGATCAAATTTTGAGCTGAAAAATTGAGCGATAAACTTGAGCGTGTGAACACGCCTTAAATATAG
Organism: Trileptium ribeirensis; assembly: GCA_030248225.1. NCBI lineage: Eukaryota > Metazoa > Nematoda > Enoplea > Enoplida > Thoracostomopsidae > Trileptium > Trileptium ribeirensis. Next base: position 27,258 of record JASANE010025228.1, on the reverse strand, counting down.
CGAAAAGTGCAGTTTAGTGTTTTAGGCTTATAATCCGATTATATAGATGATTATATGTATACAGCTGGTAATTATTAATTTATTCGAGTACAGTACAATCTGAACAGATGGAATTTAATCAAATGAATGAAGCTGTAAGTTTTTGTTCTTTTTCGTTTACATTTCTATTTGAAACACTCAGTATAATGTACGTTGTGAAGTAAAGAATAATGTAGGTTAATGATACGGCATATGCGTTGTAACGCTTTTGGGCTTTCTGGCAGCTATTCTTTACATCTAACTGTCTAACGTTTCTTAAACAAGGCAATACTGTGCAAAAGATATATTTTAGTTAGTATACAATAGTTAAACAACTTGTAAGCTTGTTTAATAAAATTGAAATCTGAAAGGCAGTAAACCCAACTTACATCTTTACTTGCATTATGTCAAAGCTTTTATTGTAACAGCCATAAATTGAAACGTGTCATCCATCCAGTTAGTACGCTACAAGTACATAAAACTATTGTGCGCATGGTTAAAGTCTGATCAAGAAAGTTTATACGGAGGTGGGGGGCTCGGCCTTAACTAATCCTTTATCAACAAATTTTTCTGACATTAACATGTTTATATTTTTTTCAACTTTTTGATGACCGAACTAAGATCTGATGTTGGAGGATGGCTCAAGTGTCTAGCTCCGCACTGTATCCGCTAGTGTGCACTGTTTTGTTGTTTTACTGATTCAATTCGTACTGTCGTCCCAGCCCCTCACATTCGTGGGTACCATTCTTTGAATGCACGTTGGATATGCTACAAATATTGCTTGTTCTTGTTAGACGGTCGAAAATATACTATATAAAAACATATTAATTTTATGTATGCAACGTTTTATAGCTCTAGAATATATTATGAATTCAATATTTAAGTTCTTATTCTATTATAGCTAGCATCTCCGAACGTACATAGTGATATAGCAAACTCGCTTTATGATTCCCCATCGCATAATATTTATGAAAAAGATTATAGCAATCCTCGTGGAAGTAGAGTTGTCTTTTTCATGGATAAAAAATTGCAGGTTCCCTTCTTTCAGTTACCGGTCCGAGGTTCAACGGTGTTAGAAATCGTCGGATTGGATTTAAATATCGCATCTGAGACTCGCATTTTGTATACTTATTGACCACCAAATTGTGATGAAGGTCACTTGAAACCAACTATCAGTTTGACTATGTTTTTCTATTGATTAGTAAACTGCCATTGGGCGAATTTATTCAATTGGTGAAAGTTTAAAATTTATTATACCTTATGGATGTGAGCTTTTGTTTCAAAGAAGTTTGTATCTGCATCCAAATAATTCTGTCAAATACCCTCAATGCATCAAGCGAATGAAAAATAAAAAGCTTCGAGTGCGGCAGTCTGCTAAACAATCTGGCAATCAGACGGTTCTCTAAACAATGTTCAGCTGAAATTTTAAAATATATACAAAAACCAGAATGTGGTATAGTTGAAAGGGGAAATTTTCACGCCTTGATTCGTTATGTGACTATCAGGTTACCCGAAAGGCATAAGGAATGTGCCATTACAAATCTTGATGGCTGCATATATTTTATGATGTTCTACCTTGTGCTAATATTTTAGAATTTTCTTCTGTATTTACTTTTGATAACAATCATGTGCCTGTTTTCAGTGACAGACCTACTACAGCTAATCCTCTCGTTTTGATTGCATTTTCGCCACAAACTGTATATAAATTCATGAGCAAATTAAGCTCAAACCTCAGCAACTCACCTGGCCTATTACCAACGTTCTTTTTAAAAATCTGGGAAGCTTTGCTCCCCCTGACACATCTTTTTGAGCAGTCACTTGTCACTGCAACTTTACCAACCCTCCGTCCGCACGCAAACTTAGTGCCCACATGCAAAAATGTATATTCCTCTAACCCTCTCAACCATAGTCCTATTTCTCTGTTATTAAACTGTTGTAAGATAGTGCAATACGTTGTAGATAGTCATATCATTGCTTTTATGATCAGAATAAAATAACTGCTCCTGAACAACCTGGATATGTGTAAAACAAGTCAACTTGCATTCTATTTCTGCAATGTATGAAATATTGGTGCACTGCTATAGACGACGGAAATTATACTGACGTTGTTTAGCTCGATTTTGCAAAAACTTTCGATACGGTTCCTCATCAAAACCCTGTTGCTAAAACCAAGAGTGCATTAGGGAAGAGTGTGACACTTCTTTGCACTCACATGTAAACTCGTGTTTGATGACGCGGGCATTTTCGGGTTGACCCACCCCCAGTTGTTTTTGGGGGGTCGAGATGCATGTACCTCTTTTGTTTGTTGGGGTGTACCTGGAGGAGGGGTAAGTTTATAAGCAGCTACTTGTTTAGCCCATCCCCCCAGAAATTGGGCTTTGCATATATCTCATGTGGTTCGGATCTTTGAATACGCATGGATGGTGTGGTCTACTTGTGTATTATGGAATTGCTGTTTTCTAGGTATTGGGCTAATTTCCTAGCCTTGCTGAAACTATGTCTTAATGTTTCATAATACACAACTACATCTTATACATCCTATGTACATCTTATCAAAACATCTGCCGCTGAAATCTTTATTTAGAAGTGAGAGATTCCAAACAGATTTCGTAACGATTTTTACATGTATCACAATTTTTCTGTTGGATGCAGCCACTTTTTGAGCTGCCTTAAACGACTTTCTCGGGAGGTCATCATTTCAAAATAAATAACAACGCACAAAAACTAATTTTTGCGTCTTCTTACTACTGCTCGTGTTGTAATTATATGGAACTCATTACCCGCTTCGGTACATAATCGACCGTTGTAGATAATACAAGCCCGGATGATTAAATTCGATTAAGTTAACTTAACTAGGTTTCAAAAATTCGATCGGAACTTATTATTATAAATGTAATCGGATTTACCCTTTTTTCTGACATTAACTCATATAGTCAATGTTTATATACTAAGAATTTTAATTTCACGGAAACAATTACAAACTAAAACGCGTACTAAACTCCTCACATTTTAGCCCATAGAATGAGGCAAAATTTTTCTCTTTCTATTTTAGTTCAGTTTCGAGAAATTGTAAAAGTATCGTTTTGGATAGGCGCCCAGGGTTGTGGCCGTAATGGAAGCGTAAGGCGTTAACTGGTTGCTAAATTTTCTGTAGTTTTATCACTGATCTTGAACGATAGCATAGTACCCAGTTGTAAAAGTATTACATTGCTATTCCGCCTGCATCAAAGTTTATATCACGCTGAAAGCTACACGTTGAATTTTTAAGCTGAGCGATAGCACACAACAGTACTTAAAACTTGCATTATTTGTGACACACATTTTGTTGTTTAAGTAACCAAATTTTATTAAATTTTTGGACATTCCCTTATTTGAAATAATGTTTAAGGAGCACTTGGTGGCGATTCAAGTTGTCGAACTTACACTACAAGAGCCGGTGTTATCAAATTCTTCTTGTAGCAGCCAGGTGAGATCAATGTAACACAATAAATTTTTTCCAGAGATGTATCATTGATAACTATTTGATAAAACTACTTAATAAATTTAATATAAAAATGCTATGACATATATAATACTAAACGAAATCTATGCATATATACATTATGAAAACGGTAATTTTAAAGGCCAACACTATTGACGCCAGCTTTTATAATGTGGCTAGATGAACTTGAAGTTTTACGTTATGACAGCAATTTCTGGTAATAGTTCTTTGTTTAAGCCCTATGCTTTATAAACTACCTCCTTCAGTTGTGTCAAATTCGGTTCTTTGCCACATGTTTTTATAATCCATATATATCAACACATTGAGCTAAGTAATTGATAATATATTGTTTCCGTCAGAAGAATCATCCAAGCGAATTTACATTTGAAACGGGGCCGGTTCTAAGCGTTTTTGCTAGCTTTGTCTTAATTTTCATACCCGTAAATAGCGGGGCACGCTTGTCCTAGCATTTGACCCTAAAGAGAAGAGGCTTTTGGTCGGTAGGTTTGTATTACAGTATGAACGATAGTTATTGTTTGCTTAATTAAAATATATAATTTGATTAATACAATAATTGAGTAACATGCAATTAATCCATTTCGAGCCACTCCAGCTTTCTTGTCATTATATAAATTAAAATTGCTGTAGTAACTTATGGCAAAAGTAAAAAATGTGTTGCTCTTGGTACACACGGTAAGCACAAAACTATCATTGACTTGTAACACCAGCAGACCTTAGGTCAACCTAACACGCCATACAACGCAAATACAGTACTCATTTAAACAAGTATCAGATGATAAACCCATAAAAATAAAAAGTATAAAAATTAAGCCCAAAAATTGTGCTTGTTTTCTGAAATGTTGTGTCAAAATGTTCTTTTAATTCTTATAGTCGCTGCATGACTTATGATTTCGTGTTATTTCCGTTGTAGGAAATTGCACCCTACAAGCTGTCATCCTACGCAACATCGTGTTCATCAAATACAAGCGACGAAGGAAGTTCCTCAACGGGCAGTGTTCTGATTGATAAGGTGAGTATTTGCCGGTTGCAATAACGAGTGTGTTGGAATAACATTTAACTGAGAATAATTGCTTTTTGAAAAAGGATTATCTATTGCTGTTCGCCAAGCATCGGGCAACTATGTTCTCATTTTTATATTCGACAGAAAAGTTGTTGGAGCAGGACCATCAAAGATTGGCCACCGACTTTAAATATCTCCGATCTTAAGCCATATTCACCTGGTGCTATCTTATTTTTAAGCTTGACAATGGCTGATTCAACTTCCTGTACGGACGGTTTCGGTTTTGGACCCACAGTGTAAAGCCCCTTAAAGCCAACTTCGATAAGTTGTTGTTGTAGTTCCACTTTTAGAAATTAACGAAAGTGTTCTGCCCAGCATTCGATTTTCTGTACGGGTTTGCTCAGCTGTCTCCCGTCCTTATGTACGGTGACGTTGCTATCTCTGTTGTATTTTCCTGATAACATTTTGACGATACCAAAAAAGTAACAAAATTGATAACACCGACACTTGAAGCCCTGCTTATATGGTCCGCAAAAGGCATTCAGTTTCTGTTTTGATGGTAGTGAGGCTTGCGTCTTGTCATTTTTTGAGTATAAATCTTTGAACATGGCGATCGGAACTGCACATCATGAGCGCAGGTCACATCGTTCCGTTAGTAACCCATCACAGTTTTTCTTTGGTTGAATCCGACCACGGGGTTGTGCTTCTTTTAACAGCGTATCGTATAGTTGAGCCAGCATATCGTTAAAATCATCATTCTTATTCATCCAGAATTTGAATAATGCTATTTAAAAAGTTTCTTATTTAGCGGGCGTCTCCAATTTTCTCACATCAACAACACGGCGTTTCGACGTAGCTTGTTGAGTTCGCTGACAGCTTGAGTCATAGCGTGGCGACCACAAAGGCATGGTCAGTTGGCAATGTATTACAACAGTAAGAACGGCTGTTCATGACAGATGTTTCTAACCATTTTGGCACAAGGCTAAAATTGATTTGATTGTACTAACCGTTTGAACTTGTTCATGTTTCCGAATGGCGTTACGGTGTTTGATGTTAGTGTTAGCTAGTAACAGCGAGTGGGTTCCCGCAAAAGAAACCTGACGCACGCCATTATCATTGCCCGCGCGTTTGGAGTTTTTGTCAACAGAGGTTTCAATCCCATAGACTGATCTTGACTAGTAGAGTCACCGGTTACAACTACAGTATCTCCTTTCTGACAGTAATGGAACGTGTCGGCAGTATTATCGTAAAGGTTGTTCTTGGTGATCGTACTAGCATTGTCACAGGGCCCGTACATAGCGATTAGAGATATAGTGATCGGACGTGCGCTAAGGTACAATCAGCAGATTCGACCGCTAATTGCCTCCCAGTTCATAACGCTGTTGATTGTTGATGACGACAGAACAAAACACATGCCGTATTGGCCAAGAGCCATGTCCGATATTCTGGAGAAAAGAATTCATATGGTGTGTAGTACACTTTCGGATCTGGGTAGAAATCTACTTGATTCCGCTTCCGCGCAGTCGTTGTTCTGATATGTAGGCAATTTCAACAAATTTTTGCAGCAGGGATTCCACAAGCAACTCTACATACCCAACCGTCAGCAATATCCTAAAGTTGAAACAGCCAATTTTGAGCCCTCTTTTGCAGCTTGAACTTTTCTGGCTCTCCCATTTGACACATCTCCCACGAGATGGAAGCGATGTGCACCAGCTTACCCATTTCTCACGTTGCCCGCACGTGTACGGCACCGCGCGTCGTCTACACAGTACGCGGCACCATGGTTTGAAATTAAACGGTTTTGAAGCATTGGGTTCGTGGAAAGGATTGAAGCTACTGGGTTTCCAGCACCAATAGCCGCCTTGCATCTGTTGTAAGCTCAATAGCCTCAAACCACATGGCAATGGTTGACTTTTATTCGAGGTTTGTCACCCACTAGCTTTATTGCAGGTTATTGCCCCCACGAGTGGCTTTCACTAACAGCTTGTCATTAAGGCATTACTTAGTATTTTGTAGAGAATAGAGCTGAGCAACTCTAGACTCACCAAAACCTTCTAATTATAACCATGGCACCTGTTTTAGTTACATACTTTCCGCTACCGAGTGTTATTCTTGAGAGGATTCCCACTACTCGCATACACAAGAGTCGTGCACACTGGGAAGACGCTGTATATATACTATGATACCACATACTTCTGGATCACGGCACTTTAACAATTAAGGCAAACCAAGCATGAGTTTAGAAAAATAAATACAATAAAAAATATGGTTGTATTGCGGTTTGCAGTAGCAAAATTAGTGCAAATATCAACGTGTGTAACAGTTCAATTTTGGCCAATCATGACAATGTGATTCCAATCTGTTTTTATCACCTTAATGGATGATATCTCGGTATATAATTCGATAGAGAACAGAGGAGCATTACAAGAACAGGCCACTGTCGCATCTCACTTATTTTCAATAATTATGAGAGCATTTAGTACAATAATCGATTAATTCGTATTTAAATGTCGGAGGTACATATTTACCAAAACTGTTGAAAATTCAAGGGACAATATTAATAATGTGTTTATATATGCTGTTTGTAATATAAGTTTTAAATTACTACTTCAAACATGATATAGCTATGCTCATCTGCAAAAGCACTAAATAAACACGAATTTTCGATTTTAAAGTTTCACAGTCAATTTGAGAATTCACAAAAATCGGAAAACTGCGTTATAATTACTAGTCGGTAGTGAAACTACATTTGTGAGCGGAGCTTCGGCTGTGGCATTACGAATGTACTCAATTTTATGTTCTTGTAACTACATTGCATAGGGCTTTATCATTGGTAAGAATATTATATTTGAATTCTTCGACCCAAAAAACCCTATAATGGTTTGATCGAAAAGACTCTATTTCAATAAATAACACAAATATTGCAAAATTCTCTATTTTGGCTGCATAAAATTAACTAATTAGCTAATTACTAATTAACCACTCAGAATTTTTTAATCCCAAAAATTAGGTGCACACTCTGACATGATAGGCTTTCAAACAAAAAAAAGGTTTTTTAAAATCCGTTCAGTGGTTCTTGAGATCCGTCGTACCGACCGAACGGACGGACATCGACCTTTTTACTCACAGACAAAAAATAAAAACGCTTCGCTCGGCTACTTCGAGCTCCGCTCAATAACTCTTGAAATTGTCAGCATGCCTCATTTAAGGCCAAAAACATAACGCAAGTACTCTGTCGTAACATGACAACTACTGATATAAGATGAAATGACGTTATTAGTTTGATGGTTGCCATAAAACATACGAAAATGCTTAGCACAACTGCGGAAGGATTTATACAACATACGGTGTCGAATCGAAACACATTTGTCTATACCTTTCAATCTTCAAGTTTGTATTGAAACAGAGAAATTAAGCGAAAACTTGCTGTCGCAGGTTTTTTAATGTCATAATTTTAGCGCAATTTCTGCGTTGGAGAGTGGTCCTAGTTTTGACAGAGTAGTACAAATAACTGATCTCGCCGATAAGGCTTAGTAATCACAAAATTACAATAAGCTGTATGCTTAAGGTTATAATTTACCATAGCTTCTAGGTTTTTTACACTTTTTTGCCGAAAGAATTTTATTTTATTTCCTAGTAGATAGGTAGTGTTCGAAATTTGGTTTCCGATTACCTAAAGTAGAATATAAGATTTTCGGAACAGATATTGACATATGAAACGTATTTTCTCAATGTCTAAGTTCGTTTTGCAGTCCAGCAGAGCAAAAATTCAGTTCACTATGAAACAAATCATACATTGTCATAGAGGGAGGTTTATCCTCTCAGGCTCGGACCCCCTCGGGCCACGCTGATCCCCCTGGGAGGTTACCAGTTATCTCCCCTGGATGTCGTACCTTGAGCATGTATGTTAACAAATCAATATATAATTTAACGTCATCTACAAACAATTTACAGAAAACTTCATTTAGACAATAGCATAAGTCGTTAATATACAGTAACAAGAGTGTTGCCCCCGTATACTGCCCCGTGAAGCACCAGATGTTGCATTGTAAGTGTGAGGAAATACGTCATTTAACTTTTCACGGAAAGATCAGTTTTTAAGAAATATAGTGATCCATTTTAAAAGATGTCCAGTAATTCCCGTTACATATCACTGATTTATTAGTTTCATATACGAAACGTATCGAAGGCTTTCGAAAATCTGTTATATAGCTATACTTACTGCTTAGCATTGTCAATGGCATTTGTCTAATCAGTAATGCATTCAAGCATTAGGGTACTGGTCGAATTTTTTTATGTGAAACCATGCAAATAACAAACAAAACAATCTTTAACAACTGATTCCATAAGTTTACAACAGCCTACTAAGCGGTGATATTGGTCTGGTGTTAAATACGGCAGCGAGGCGTATCCTTTTTGTAGAAAGCGACTATGTCAGCAGATATTCAGACAAAATGTAATTTTCCATTCACATAAGTTTGCTCGGAAATATGGGACAAAACCCAAGGACACTGCAACCCCCTTCGACTTCGGATCTCTGTCCATGTATGCAATACTTAGTAATCGAGTTAGCATTTATATATCCAGCTATATAGAAATCAATTGACATTTGGCCTGGAAAAAATTATCTTTCAGTTACATGCGGGATAGATAATTTCGCAACGGTATGGAAAATGTACCTTCTGATACAAGCCTAATCCTTGTACACAGTCCAAAAGCAATTATTTAGTTTGGCCAACAGTAGTCGTCGCAGCTAAGATATAGGGCGTTGAATCACACACTATTCTAACTTGAAATGCAACATTGCCTATCTGTCTCAAGGAGTTACAGAAGCGCGATATATACGTATTATCAAAATTCGATCATGTATAAATGTAAAATACTCTGTTACTAGCGGCATAAATATTATCCAATGATATTATATCTAAACTTGCAAATGTACCTGCCGCGAAATTCACCGCACATTGTTTTGACTTTATGACTAAAGAATACTACACCACCACATTTGTCATTTAATCTGTCTTTGCGTAGAATAGAATAGTTGCCCCAGTTAATCAATGAACGTCAGTGAAACATGTTTCTCTTAAGTAGCAATTTCAAACTTCTTAGAAAGAACTGCCTCGAGATGACAAACTTTATTTAATGAGCTTCTTGCATTGAGATGATCGCAATTAATAATTTTATGTGAATCAAATGGAGGCGGATTTACTCCCTCTTTTAATTTTGCTGAGCTGTCATGTTATTGCTTAGAACACTTTCATTTATCTGATCAGATACTTAGCCATGTGTGCAGGCTGTTATGACAGCAGCTAGTTAACCGCCCATCCTATCGCCATTACGCTTGCAATTATCAAGTGCAACCAGTTTTTCGTCGACCGTAACATACCGGGTAATATTTGTTTGGTTTTCCCGATGTACTATATTTACTTTTCGCGGTTTTGTTCATAAGCTTTTTGCAAAGCGCTGCTTGTTCTTTTAATTCACTGTACGTCATCGAGCGCCAGATAAATATGTTTGATAAATTGGGATATTATTTGAGGTACGTCCATTTTGCAAGAGCGGGTGTGCCACGCCAGAGGACGACAAAAGTATATACCGTGAGGAGGCGAGAGCTTGGTCCATCTGTTGTCTGGTGTGATGATTTGCCGTAAACCCCACACGAAAGACCTATTGTACACTTAATGGGTGGGTTGATATTTTTGGCAAAGGTTTTCTGCATCGACTATGTCGTGGCAATTGTCTGACATGGGTTTGACACGATGTGACGGCGGCGTCTAGATTCTTCGTCGTCAGGATTTGGCGCTAACAGGGCGCACCATTTTGGGACAAGTTTTGAGCGACGATTTGTATCCAGCTATTTCTGCAGGTAATGTCCAACGAACGATCGCCCATGATTTGCTGTAAACCCCATACGAAAGACCTATTGTACACTTAATGGGTGGGTTGATATTTTTGCAAAGGTTTTCTGCATCGACCATGTCGTGGCAATTGTCTGACATGGCTTTGACATGATGTGACGGCAGCGTCTAGATTCTTCGTCGTCGGGATTTGGCGCTAACAGGGGCGCGCGATTTTGGGACAAGTTTTGAGCGACGATTTGTATCCAGCTATTTCTGCAGGTAATGTCCAACAAACGATCGCCCACGATTTCAGAAGGAAAGCATGAGAAATTTTTAGATTTTCAATTGTAGTTGCCGAGTCTTCAGTTGTTGTAGACAGCTTTTCAAACGCATAATCTAACGACGGTATGTGCGCTTCGATCTTGATTATCCGATCATAGTGCAGAGTAACTGCGACATTGCCCCTGTTACCAATTTGTTGGCTGAGACGATGATTGCTCGCAACTATCTCGCATGTGGAACGCAACACAACTGTGTGGTGGTTTTGTAACGATCAGCATCGTTTTGAATATCGATACACATTATGTGACTCCAGCCAGCGCTAAGCTCGCATGCAAAGCAATCGTTGCCGCCTAATTGTTTACACCTAATACGGTGTTCATTTTCCTAGATGCCGCGGAATGATTTATTTACTGTTGTCAGCGTACGGTGGCTTGGTTGTACAGAGGACTGACGTTTGTCACTGTTTGGTTGTCTGGTTTGCTGTTGAGGAGTTTGGTTCTGAACCCTAGATTTTCTTAATCGTGATGTGTTAATAGACATAGCGAAGACGTCTGTCGCTTTAACTTCGAAATGCATCTGTGAAATTTGCCTCCCGGATAATATGAATACATGCTTGTGGCTAATCGAATAAAATGTAATATGTCTGGAGTAATATACCAGTAACACATTCACCTTTGTCTGTCGTCCTGAGTGCAATTAGATTAGTACTAGTAATACTTGTAGTCTGTCGTAAATCTTGAAACTACAAAGTTTGAAGATTGTAGTTTTAGGTTTAAAATGGCGTATATAATTTATATTGATGAAATACGATCTTGATATGGAACTGCTAAATTTATCTTTTCATATATATTACAACATTGCTCCTAACATTTCAGGACTTTAACCGCTATGACTATGGCAGTCATCGTCAATCGTTTTCGGACCACATTCATCAGGAGCGCAATGGTTGGAATGAAGACCCAAACGTAATCTCTGGAGCAGCATTTAATAATAACTGGCTGCTTCCGGATTGTATTAATGACGCCTCGCGAGACACCACCGGGAGATCAACAAAAAAATCAACAGAATACAACCCAATTGAAATGGCACTTTATTTAGCGATTAAAAACACAAAACACACCCGTGCACCGCCTCCCGGCTATGTTTGTCATTATTGTTATTCAACGAATCACTACATTCAAGATTGTCATGCGGTATGTTTTTGATTTAAACGAGAATTATACCATCCTGATAATTTGAAGAGTTTAAAATTCTTTGCTAAGTCGGTTAATTCTGTATCATAAATTTCTATCCAATCGCTATATTCATATATTTCTCCAGTTAAAATGGCTCTGTAGGTTTTCGACTTGTTGAATAGGCCACATGAAACACTATTCGCTAAGCTGCATCAAATGTACAGCAAGATGCAGTACGCTACTGCGTCAAAAATGACCATTTTTTGTCTTTTTAAAACATCGGCCCATGTGAACTTTAGGGGCCTAAGTATAATGCACGCCATGCCGTGCTCGAAATGCTAAGCCTTAGTCTTAGCCTATATGAGCCATGCGCTACGCCTAAGTCGGGGGCTTCCGCTCACCGAACCCCTCGCTCTAAGCTGTCCTTTTTTCTAACGTTATAATGTGAGCCCTCTAAAGTTCACACGGGTTAAAATATATGATTTGTAAAAATTTCGAGAGTTTCCGTTTTTGGATATTTTATTAAGAAATAAAGCTCCCCTGGTTTTGAAATATGCTGGTGAATCCGTCGGGTAATACTTATGATTTTCCTGTTGTAATATTGCTTTTCTGGGATTGAAAGCTCGTTTCTATTTGGAACGTCAAAATATTGATTATGCATATACTAAACACATTCGCTTTCTCCTTTACACGCTCGAAGAAATATTACGCAACTACATACTGCGCTGACACCGTTAGGTTAGCAATGTCATTTAACATTTACCGTAAACATAATTTACCTTAACTCAGCAATCATTTCCAAGTAAAATTTGATATCAGAAAATTACACTACGTTTCCTAAAAGCGCAGGCTTTTCAACTGGTGGAGGAAATGTTGCTGCTGTGAAATTTATTTCGCAAGTTTATATCTAACGGTGTATGTGCTTTGAATGTTCGACCCAAATTGTACCTTCCAATTCCAAGTTATAAATAACAGCAGCTCAACAAGTGCTATTCCATTATCACATTCAATGGTAAAAAATTTAGGACATTCTACCAGGCGGTTCTCGTGTTATAGGTATTGCAGTAAACATTACGTTTAATAGTATATATTGCAGCTAGGCAACAGGGTAAACTATCTTGGGATAAATTTATTAAATACATAATAAATTAATACTACATTTTGCTAAATTTCTGTTGTTTGGTGAATGTTGTCTGCGAATTTCATGTTCAAGACATATCCTTCTCCTTATATACTTAATGCCCACAAGAGCAATCGCCGTAGGGCTCATAGTTTTAATGCTGAATTAATGGCTGCATACAACCAGAGTAGACGCCCAACGGTAATAATAAGTTGTAAAGGAACGATTTCTTGAAACGGAAACGTGGGCATCGCTCTGTAGTTTAGCTGGTTGCTGTGCCAAGACATTGTCACAAACTGCTGATTATTGCTTGAAATAGTTTGCAGACATGACCTTTGTGCTAAAATTTCCGTATTCCATTGTCGTTGGGCTCGTTCTTTACCTTCTAGTTGAGTCAAATTTATAAAAAACACTGATTTAAAAATTGAAGTGCACCGACAACAAGTTAATTGGATAGAATGTGTTTATACCATGAACATGCCGGTTGTGATCAAAAGCTGTTTTTATTCAAAATTATTATGGAATCATCTCAGCAACATTTATTTGACAGACAAAGATTGTGGTTCTAAGAGAACGGCTCCCGTTTACAGATAACATACATAACACATGCATTGTTCAGTGACAAACATCAAGTAGTGAAATCATATGCGAACCACTCTAACAATTCTTTCGTTAAGAACATATCAGCAAAATACTTTTGGTCCAGTGATACAGCCGACCTTTGATTAAATAAACGCATAGTAATTCAGGCTAATTTTATACCAGCAGAGCAAATATAATCAACGTTATCTACGCTCTCGTTTTTAGACTACAGTTACAAAAATGTGAACACAAGACGGTCTTGTTCAGCTTAGAGCAATGCAATCTTTTTTCACGTTCACAGTTTGTTTGCGTTCAATTTTAATGACCCGTGTTCTACGCTCTGCGGCGAGAGTTGTAACACGAACGCCTTTTTCGGCCATATCACATCAGTAATAAGGATCTGCACTGGTTGCCTGTGGATCAAGGTATCACCTATAAGATAGCATGCATTGTTTTCAAGTGCATCGGTAACAAGGAACCCATCAACCTAATTAATAAAGTACGATTATGCGAAAGTTCATGTCTTTTCCAACGACGTCAACTTCAAGTGCCTCAACGATTCACAATCAGCTTTGACTGTCTTGCACCAGTTACTTGGAACGCTGTTAAAGTGTCTATACGATCGGATATATTATCGTTGACTGAGTGTCGCAAACTTCTAAAGACCCATCTGTTCAGCGTGGTGTTTAGCTCCTGATGATTAATCACTCTCTGCGATGTAGCAGCACTTCGTCGAAGTGAATTCAACCCCATACGAGATATACAATTGTTCCCGTACAATGTGAAGCGTTAGCTTAGCCATATTTTTAATGGCTGAAGGCGAGGAAATCGTAAAAGTTCACAGATTTTTGGGCCTATCAATGAAATATCATCACAGTCTATTGGATTTGTATAGTTTAGAAACTGGCAAGATCCGGTAACTCCTTGACACCGTATCAAGGAACAAAGCAGTGCTATGGGCTATTCTACTGTCACCAGTGTAAAAGAAAATGGACAAGTGCACGATCTTTCGCTGACACGCCACAACTATGCAAGAAATGTGAAATTCGAGTATGGCCAAAGAAGCAGGTAAGTATCTGCAAATATATCTTGTTTTAAACTTTGTGTAGACGGCTCGCAATGCCGAAATAGTGCCCAAGTAGATGAGACCGAAGCCCAATTCCAAGCGATTGCCACAGAAAGAGAAGTTAATGTTTAAAATTTTATTTTCAGAACTATGCAATAAGTATTCGACGTGTGTCAGCTTAGGAGGGGGTATATAGATCGTTCTAGCGGAAGGTATAAGGGGAGAGATGGTTATGCCGGTGCACCGATGTCCACCATTTTTTGATAAAATCCCTTAATGCCTCTTTAAAGGTTTTGTAAGTTTGTTCATAACTTTTAGACTGTTCCGTGCGCCTCTGGCGCTCGTGGTGGAGCGATGCGCAGCCTCGGTGAGGGGGTGTGTAAATATGACTTAGAGGAGAGTATCCGCCTATCCTATGGACACCTAAGAACTAGATATGTTTTAAATGATTGTGAATCGATGCTTTTTCAAATAAAATACAAACAGCCAAATGATGTGTTAGATTTATCTGTTCTGTAAAACAGACATTATAATCTGGCAACTCAAATTACACACTAAAGCTGGAGGGAATGGTAAAATGAAGTTGCGTAACTGTCTAAGGCGTAAAGCTTCTTAAATTCTCTCACTGAGGCTCTTTGAACGTAACAATAGCCTATAAGTTGCTGCATTTAAAAATAAAATCCCCTAATTTTAAAACTCACAAAGATGTTTTGTGTTTCGATAAACAATAGATTTAGTTGATAAAACGGGACACCAGCTAGAAATATAACAATATCTAGCCGCTCGTTAGCTCTACAATACAAACAGGATATGACTGGCACTATGGACCGTTGTCCATACGAATGGTTCCTAGATATCGCATGCATATACGTTAGTAACGGGGTGGAAGTTGCACTATACAGCAACATATGTTGGTTGGATAAGCTGTAAGCCACACTGACCACTTATACATTACAATTAGCTACGATTTGCCCTAATTATAGTGTATCACAAGGATAAATTTAAACTGTTGCCCAACGCGCACTAAATTGTAACCTTATTTTGTCGCTTCGACCCATGGGATTAGGGACCTTCGCTAATTGGAAACTCCCTCCTCTTTTTATCTACACCTTCCCTGTAATGTAAAAAGCCAATGCATTTTGAGCTGCACCGCATGCTTGGTACATGATTTTATAGCTAGACAATGCAAACCTTTTTTATTGTGTTTATTCATTTATTAGTATACATAATATTGATGGAGCGCTTCAGATGATGAGTATCACTAATGTAGCAAGCCAATTTAATTTTAGTACTAAAATGCAAATTTTCCGAAAGTTCCAAGGAATGAATCGATAAATTTGGATTTGGCAAGAAATAGACGGAATTATAGTTGCCCGATCAAATGTTGATCATCTCAAAAATTTGCTAAACTCGTTTCAGCCATAGAAACAGTTGCTCACTGTTTGACTATGTAGCTATGTAATAAGAGTTAGACGTCCAAAGAGAGACTAGTCCACTGAAAATAGTTCACTAGGACTTCAATATCGATGGAAATAATTATATGTTTCGCTGAGACTGTTGGGTTTCCGCCATTTTTGAAATGTTTTGCTAACCTGTGTGACGTTATGTTCAGAGTTTGGCGAGATTTGGAATGTGTTCTGTATTTAAAAATGTTTACTTTAAGCATTATATATAGCTTGAATGTTGTTAGCGTGCCGGCTACGCAATAACACTAGTGGGGCTGGTGCTTTCGGATCTGCTTGGTACAAAACAGGTTTCTCGCCTTGCAAAAATTTACGCTTCCGCTGTTATAATTTATTTTGTGATTTGTGATTCCTCCATTAGCATCCTGATTAAACCAAAACTTACAGTTTTTATAAAATAACACCCCTAAATTAAAAATTCTCAAATGACATAAAACTTATTTAAAGATTAGTTTTAAAGTCAAACGCAATATTGTGAGAGATTCTGATGCGATTTGTTCTCCAATTAAGCCCTTTGAAAAAATAAAATGAATTTGCACAGTTTTTTTTTATAGTAGAAGATAATATATGGTATATAAATTCAGCACTTATCAATTCATCGCAACAACTACTGAAACAATGACGTAACACGGTCTCCAACAGCTTGTGATTCATTAGCGCTATGATACTCGGATAATCCTTAATATACTGGAAGCACCACTTATTTTTTGTTATAAATATTGTCCAAGTTATAAACCTATAACTAAGAGTTGAACACACTGAGCCAGATCTGCAATATGGCACATTATGTACTCGGTTTTAGGCGAATCTGGCCAGAATGCACGCGCACCATTTGTGTATTAGTCACATACCACAGCTGTACGTATTTTAAGGTTCATGAGCGTGATCGAAGTTAGTGATGCACGAACCGAACTGGCTTACGTGTACATTTGTCAATTTTGCATATATAGAACTGTCATCCGTTTTGAGATCGCCAACTGACTTGACAAAGGGATAACCTGTATGTTCATCTTGCGGGGAGTTATGGGGTCCGCACCCCCGCCCCCCTTCGGGGTTTCCGATTCTGAGAAGTTATAATTCTGAGAATTGTGTAATTGGCTGTTCGACCTCGGGGGGGGGGGCGGGGAGTTACCCCCGCTGCCGCCATGTGTGATCTTACCTTTTCGCATCATAAAAGTCAGTTTATTCTGAAAAGGTTTGATAAAAGGTGCGCTCTCATTGAAGAATACTGCATTAGCCACTGCACTATATTGCATTACATAGTGGATTGTTTGCAATGTGGCGCATGTTTCCTACTAAAAATTCATGCAACAGGAGAGGAATAATTAATATTAGCTGTTACCTAGAGTAAGCCTAACGATTGTATTCCTTATAATTGAATAACAAACCTTACTTATACATTCCCACCGAAATGGTCATCAGCTAAGCTCGAACTCGAAATGCTGTTTCTAAAGTTTGCGTTTCATAATAAACAAACGTGAAATCAAGCGTGTTCTCATGCACAATTTGTTTTTTATTACAAGAATCGAGCCTCTTTATTTTACACGTTCGAGTAAAAATACAGTGGTATAAAAGCTCACTTCACTTGAGCGACTTGCTTCAATTATTAGCACACGACATAATGTTCACCTATGGTGTCTACAGAGCAAACAAATCGTCGTAATATTGCGATTTTACATAAGCGAAATATCTATTATATAGCTTAAGAATATATGGCTTTTATATTTTATTTGTCAAAACTCCTACAATATTTTTGCAAAACAGAATACTATGTGAACTTTCAGCGCTTATTTCATGTAATATATAAATTTAAAAAACCTTTATATCCCCAAAACAAGCCATTATTGCGGTTGTCTTGGTAATTTCTGAGCTCGCTTCAGGCTAAAGCATCTGAGCGCATTGATGTAGTTAATTCTTTCAATTAAGTTGATCAACTTCAATTCAAGTTTATAAACAGGAAACAATTAAGAACGTTCTGTTATACTGCTTGCAATGAATTTCAAAATCCTAATATTGGTTTTGTAACAAAATATAATCGAGCATGAGCAGCACACGAAATTTATTTCTTCGTAAAGATAAAAAGATAAAACTGCTGCGCTGGAATGCACGGGAGATGGGGACGGTTGGTGCAACCCCAATTTTTTGTTGCTAGAGTTTACAGTTAGTACAGTGGGCTCTCATAATTGTAGAATTAGGCTCCCATTTACTTAAAAATTGCAATACCACTGCCATTGCTGTTTTAGATCAACGATAACGCTGTTCTAACGGTAATTATTCAGTTCCTCCCGTTTGGTAGTTTAATTTTAATACATGATAATTATTGTTTTCATAAACGATTTACACGCACTGCTTGACTGTATTAATATTTGGTCTATTTGGCAGGTGGACTTCAGTAAAGTGAACGAAATTGTACGTACAACATGCCGGTGAAATACAATCCATACGACAGATTCATCGAAATGTCATCAAAAAACCGATACATTCCTGACTACCGTGCACTGAATAGGAGAAAATGTAAATGTACCATTTGTTGCGGAAAACCAACAGCTATTGTATAAAAGAAGAATTTATATTCGATTAGTATTTTGTTTTTGAATTTTCGTTAATTTGTCAAATATCATTAACTAAATCCAATTTTCACGGTAGTGGGAAAATTGTTCGCCCAGGTGCTTTTGCATGTAAATACATTTGTGTGCGCGTATATATGAAATATATCATTGCTGGCCTAGTGTATTGCAATTTATAATTATTGCTGCACGAATTCAATGGAAATTGGTATACAGTCGTGTGATTTTAAGGAAAAGGTTCGGAAAGAGTGAAAAAATGTGGCCTTTACCTCGAACGCTTATGTAATAAAAACAATTCAAACTAAAATCTATAAACGCAAACTCGTATTCTATAAACGCAAACTGTTGTATTTCCTCACTTGTTTCTGCCTGAAAGGTTTTCTAAGTGGAACTTTATACCAATTATAATTATTGATATTAATTTATTTGCTACCGAAATACTTTCGCCAATTATAGTTAAACTTCCAAATTATGTTTATGTTTACCATGTTTGCCATAATTATGCAAATTATGTTTGTTTGAGGGATTCACTGGTGCCTTTGTATCTGTTAATTGTACCCGTAAATATCTTCGGTGATTGTTTTATGTGTATATCGCGCAAAACTGCTTATTTCATCGGCCCATACCCGAAAAAATTTGGCAAGACTGGACGAAGTACGAATTTTGTGCCTTTAATAAACAAGTATGCAAATTACCGTGAGTTCATATTCCATGTGGAGCCGGTGCGACCCTGAGCTGCAAAATTTAGACCCGGTATGGCCCGACTTGTTTGTAATCGGGTGTAGACAAGCTCAATATAAAAGATACAGGTGATATAAAGATAAAGTGAACTGAGCCCGAGAAAAAAATTTAAAACGAACCCAAGTTTATCTAACTGTGTACTAATCATGAGGTATTTAGCTGAGGTGAGAACACATCAAAATTTTTCGACCAGAACCTGCACGTTGGAAATCGAGGTCGGTCCGGCCCGGATGAGCTGGGCTGAGGCCGGGCCGCCGTCCCAAATTCTCACCTCTAATTCACACTAGAAAGCGTAACAGCAGGCAAACCGTTTGGATAAGCTCATAATGGCAGTTTTTTTGTCTGAATCGTCTCGGAAGTGATAAAATGTGCGAGACGTTCCTGCGTTCATAAAACAACTCATGAACGAAATTTAATGTAGTGTTACCTTGTACTTGGTGTTTTATACAATTAGAGACTGCTAAATAATTTATGTACATTCAAAAATATATTTATCCATTGTCTGCATTAGCTTTTTATGTAAAAGACTAAATGGATGGTTAACCCTTTTGCGTCTATTGGTACAAAATTGTATCAGATCAAAACATGTTTACTGAGTTTGTTGTGTGGTGTCGCTTTCGCTTGAACGCACGTCGTGTGAGGTTCCGTAAGGAAACGAACACCAGCTACTAAGTAGTTCTCAGTAGTTTGCTTAGGACACTGGTAAATGTAGCGGGGCTTGCGTTTTTTGCGGTGTGGTTGGTTGGTGTTGTCTGTGGTTTGTTGGTTGCATTGGGGTTGTCTTTTTCTGTGTCTTTTGTGTGCTTTCTGCGATGAGAAACACAGTATGCTATAACGTTCAATAGGGCCTCCCAGTGTGATGATCGTTTATAAATCGTGTTTTTAAACTTAGCAGTTTCGTTGATGTTACAGATCGCATGAGCATTTTTCATGTGCATTTTACATTCTATTTTCTTGTATTTTTTGGTTATTATTCGTTCTGTGCAGTATAAAAGTTCCAACTGCTGTATCAATCTTGCGAGGAGACACAAAGCGAAAACTTTGTATATATTTGACAGAGGGTGGATTACTTAATATTTGCTATTGGTTTTGTACATGATACTTGAATATTCAGATAATTTAAACTCTTTAAGTTTTCAATTGGCTTTACATTAAAACCATGTATAAAGCCTTCAGGAAATTATGTAATAGTTGACCTGGCTACCAGAACAATCTCCGCCTCAAGCTTCATTTGCTGTATAAAGTACTAGCACTGTCACAATGTTTATTTCGTTCCTGCCGTATTTCAAACACAGTATTTATAAATATTAAAGTTACCCGCTGGATCGGAAGTAAGGTTTCCAGAATTTGTTTGGAATACTGTGAGAATTACGATGTAACAGAATCATTGCCGTGCTTTTTTGATTTTCAAAGTTGAGTGGTATAACTAATAGTATAGCGGGAGTTTGTTAGTGTTTCGGACAATCGATACAAGAGTAATGTTGCAACGCTGTGACATACCAAAATAACGTCGACTGTTCTAAAACTTAATGCTTTTAATAATTTGTTCGACTGTACCGAAGTTATTGGGTAGCTGGTAAAAGTAATTTAAACCAACTCAATCAACAAAATCGATGCTCTGATATGGCCTAGCATGTTGGTAATATTTCTTATTAATCATGGCATTTCCAAAAGATTATTGAATATACAATGTGCGTGAGAGCCATGACAATGACGTCTATTTACACTCCCACTAGCCCAGAATAATTCATGTGCAACCAGTGAATTAACTGGAAGGCGCCAGCCTTTATATAACATAGCGTTGCCTGCGAAAAGAGAATCACTTGAAATAGTGAAGACATTATATCATTATTTCTTCAACTTCTTCTTCATAAGTTTTGTATTCTGTGTAATATCGAAGCAGTGTCTTATTTAATTAGCAGTATTTTGTTTGAATATATACATCAGCTGTCATTAGTCTACTTCTTGAGAATAGTATAACACAATCCACGATCAAATCGTTGCCATGTGAGATTTATCGCGACCCTTTTGGCCGCGAATATCGCGTGTCATTCAGGTTATGGGTCAATTAGAAGTAATGCAATCACAGTTTCACTACAATGTTTTGATGTGACTCCGGTCCCAGATTTTCTACTGTGGTTCGTCCGCTCCCGTAAAATTTCAAAAATTCTTTATCCTTGAATAAAAGTAAATGTGATCGGATATTGTGTAATTTGCTGCATTATCGATTATGTGCCTTAAATTATATAATACGTATGCCTTGTTGTATTGATTGTCGTTGTCTTTGAATGAAATGTCTCTCATATGAAATGCATATCAGTTCCACAATTTTTGTATCTTCTTCACTACAGGAAGACTTGACGTGGAAGTTCGATATTGATTCTTCTACTAAGACAATTTACACACACTAAAATTTAATTTTCCTACACTTTCACCGGATAAAAATATAGATATTACATGAAATACTGTGTGTGAGTCCAGCTTAGGTGCGTACACCAAAGGTTGATCTTTTGTCCAAAGCACGAATTGATTCGAGCAGAAATTTGCTTTCACATTTTTGTCACTGGTATTGACATTTATGAACGCGAACCTTGGCTGTGCGATGTACGAATGAAATTTGCTTTCGCGCATATTTTTTCGTTTCGCACATTTATCAGCGTTGATCAAATGACATTTTAAATCAGACAGCATTGTTCGTAGTCTATTTGTGTATTATAGCATACAATAAAAACGCAATTTGTAATTGCGTTTCACTTGTACGCAGTCAGCAATATGCCTCTGCGTACTTAAGGGAAAATCGTGATTTCTTCGAGTTCATCGCGATTGTAAACTGTCTTCACAAAAGAACAACCCAGTTGTACGCACCTAAACTGGACTCACGCACTGCTAAAATTTTTAGCCTTCCATATCAGCTGTTTATTGCCAACTGACAAAGACGTACTACAATAACGATGGTTGAGGTACCATAAGAGATAATTACGTAGCTATTTTGGAAATTTATAGAAATATAGAGTATTTCATGGTGTTTACCATATAATTTCGTGCTCAACTGCGCATTGTGCGCTAAGTTTCACTCACGCAACACTAGTTGGGATTTCGTCAGTTGCTCACGCTTTGTATGCAAGTATCCTGCAAGCATTATTTTTTACATTAACATGTTCAAGTAAAGCAGACACTAATGGCACTCAGCGTAACGTGTATTGCATGAGGCACTAAGACCGTCGTGGAGAGTTCCATAATACCGTCAACGTAAGTCTGACTATAGGTATCTGTCGTATTAATTTCACAAGTCTACATCTAATAACAGGTGCCGGAATTGTTTTCACTTTTTTGCACTACTAATCTAGAACCTGCTCAAATTAATTGGCTAAACGATTACAATACAAAAGGAAAACATTTTGCCATGTTCACATCTTCACAGTATTATGATATTTAGAACTGTTATTGTAAATAATTACTTCGATAGCCACAAGTTTAGCTGCATAATTTAATTGTAATATCTTACACATAACACAATGTTTAGCTTAAGAAAGGGTTCTTAAACACCAAAGTCTCATAGAAGACACCGTGTTTACCATTTCGCAACAATTGTAAACATACTCATTCCTAACTGCTGACATATTACAAACTATGCTTATTGAAGTGCAGCTGTTTGATTGATAAATACAGCGCCATAGAGAAATGTGAAAAATTATTTTGAACAATATATATATATTTGAAACCTTTTCATTTAGTGTTTGCAAGACATTGTATCATTTATAAGTGTAACCTGATATATATTATATATTTCAGGTTCTGAGCAGCATATATATCAGGGTTGTGATGACTTCAATTGTATAACTACATTTTTCTCTTAGTTTACCAACATGAATTGTGAATTGCAGTAGCGCAGAATCTTAAAAACGATTATATAATTAATCTTTTCTACATCATATTATATAAATGTAGATGAGCTCTGTTTGTGTGTCTGTGTTTTTGCTCGGGAGCAATTATAGTTGCGTAGATGTGACAAAATGTCTGTATATAACGGCATATTAATGCATATGTAATAGTAGAAAATCGTTCATTGCCTGGCATGGGATGTTAGGTCCAGAATGGTTTTGCAAAAAGAATTTAAGTTCGAGCCTAAACATAAGAAGGAAATGCCTGACTATAACTCCCCTACCAATCTTATGAAAAGTTAATACAATAAGAATATATAAAACACAAATGGTTCAAGCATTGTCGCGGAGTAAATGAATTAATGTCACAAAAGACAAATAAATCCGCTTACATACCCGATTATAAATATTAAATGTTTGTCAGCAACCGGGTTAAACTAACTTGATTCAAAAGTTTTTTAATTAGCTGGACCTGTGGCATCTGTTGACGGTGATTTATTGGCCGAAACGGGTACAAACTTCCGCAAATTTATATCCGAAGCAGTTATGAAGTTACCCAAAATCTTTTGTATTTTTTATTTTGAAATGTTTACCTAAGTGAAATGTGGTCCCGACGCACCAAAGACCATTGAATCCAACAATAAATTTTAGGTAAATATAAAAGTCGTTATTAGGGTTTAGGCAGACTGGTATAGATTGATACACAGTGATGTGGAATAAACCTTGCTGAAAACATGTCCTGCAAAATAGTGTTGAAGATATCCAAAGCCACTACTGTTTCCTAATGCGCTAGGAATCCAAACATTCGATGCATATATACTCCAAGATTTAATTACGTTAGACATTGCCCATGCGGCAGCAGCATAGTGTGTTATATTAAAACGGCGGAGCAACACATTAAGCAACAATACTACAAGAGTTTTGATAAAAATTAGTGAAAGTGATATGACTTTTCCGACTTCACTAGATTTGACAGTGTGACTCCGAAATGCATTATTGCAGATGATTTACAATTTTGTTACTCATCAGCGCTAGCATTTCCGAGCCCAATGAAAAGAATAGTAGACAATGTGTACAAACAACTGTATAATCCGACAGACCATGCGTCCAACGAACGAATTTGTTGCCGAAGTTGATCGACAAAAAGATCCTTGTCTGATTTTCTCAGCTGAACATAAATTTTGAAATCATCAGCACGTAATTTGCAATAAACGGTTTCGGGTTTACACCAAGATCGATGAAAACTAAGTAGGTTTGTCCAAAAAAGTATCTTGAGGACCTCTGTCAGACCTTAAGTATGTCATCAAAAATTAAAAATATAAAAAATGTTAGAACAATCGGTTCATTAGGTATGGGTATAGGTTTGAACCTCGTCAAAAATTTCTGAATCCGCCAGTAGGAATGCGAGAACTTATCTTCCGTTCATACTGATTATTATTTAGTGCGTAATTTGCATATTAGTTAAATTATTCGCGGTCCACACTAACAAATAAATAGATATATACCATGTTTAGACAGCTTTAGCAGCAGCATTTGGTGCCGAACCGTGTCAAAAATTTTTGCAAAATCAAAATAAGCAATGTCTATAGTTTAGTCCATTTACATCAAATCACAACCATTTATTATATATTGCTATAATTTATAAGTAACTTGTTTCAAGCAAATGGATGTAGATGAACAGCAACGAAATGATTTCAGCAAGCAAAGAACAATTATGATTCTTTACAACATATTCCATTATCTTACATTTGTTATTGTCAAACAATCGTTTTTACACGCATAAATGCTTAAAGTTTTTTTACCGATGTACGTTTAGTAAAGGCATAAAATCGGCATGGCCATGTTTTTATTTTTAATAATTTGTATTCTGAATGTGTGGACTAGAAACGGCGAATTTTGTGCTTATGACGTAGCAGTGCAATTTTGACATTCTCGGCATAGCCCATGCTTCCAATGGTTGCAATTCTGCAGATACGGATCCAGAAATATTTGACAGGGTGGGGTGGGGGACACAGACCACAACCGATCCTTGATGCACTAATTTTTATATATTTTTACATATTTTTGATAGTCCGACTTAGGTATGACGGGGAGGGGCTCAAGACCCACTCTGCATCCGCTACTGCAATTCTGTTAATGTTTTACAACGAATAAAATGTAAAAATACTTGACGAATTTACATCAGGTGTTGCTGCTGTCCCCCCTATAACGAAAGGGGACTTGGCATGAGTGCCATAGAACAGAAAACTATAGTTTAACTGACAGTATATGCTAAGCTTATGCTTGGCTTTGAAATAAGTTTAGGTTTACACTTAAGCTTAGCCTTAGACAGGCGAAACATTATAGGATAATACGAGGGGAAACTTGACAAACTTCATTTAAAAATTGCAAAATTGACGAATTTAGTAATCATATTTTGCATTCGGAAACGGAAGAAAATTCTTCTATATGTACTACAAGATGAACAATCTTAATGGCAATGCAGTCTTGAAATGACTAGCAATTATGATGTCACGGCAGGTAATAACCTTACTACATGAGTTTTATTTCATCATGCTAATTATATATATCCTCAAACAGTCTTTGTTTGATGGGTTTTAAATTTGTCTAACCTTAGCAGTTACGAATAGCAAGAGTGCAATAGGGAAGAGTATTGCACTTCCCTGCACTCATATGTTAGCCCGTGTTTGATGACGCGGGCGTTTTCAGCCTGACCCCCCCAGTTTCTGGGGGGTCGAGATGCCCCGACCACCCCAATTTCTGGTGGAGTCGGTCAGATCCCCAATTTCTGAGGGGGGTCGGTTCATAAGCAGCTACTCATAAACCGACCCCCCGCAAAAAAAACGGGGTCCGAGCTACGCCCCCCAGTTTTTTTTGCGGGGGGGTCGGTTCATAAGCAGCTGCTGATAAACCGACCCCCCGCAAAAAAACTGGGGGGTCCGAGCTACGCCCCCCCCCAGAAACTGCGTGGGGGGGTCGGGGCATCTGAATCCCCCAGAAACTGGGGGTCAGGCCGAAAACGCCCGCGTCATCAAACGCGGGCTAATACGTGAGTGCAGGTAAGTGTCATACTCTTCCCTAATGCACTCTTGCTAATAAAACAACTGTTTCACAGTGAAGAGGTGTAATTTTGCATAGAGAAAGATTACTGCACAAAAGACATTTCGAAACACTACAAAAATACGTTGTTAATAATAAAAAAATTTGCTAATATGAGCCAATTCTCTTAGATACCCTGAAATATGACCAATTTTGTTTTATTTTTTAGTGTTTACCAAACAAGCTCTGCTTAAGTTGTTTCATATCTTGTGTGGAGATTATGCAGCTTTTGATGAACAAGATTTAGCATAAGTTAGAGTATTGATAGACGGGCATAGATTGTACGCGGGCTAGAATTCTGAAGGGGAGTGAATAAGAGGCTTTCTCTGGCTTAAGTTGATTCTGTTAATCTTATGACGTCGGATCGCTCAGTAAGACGAGGACCATCTCCATGCGATTGCGATATTTGCCATGTCAGTGAACTACCTCTTAAGATACTTTTTCAAGAAACCGTTTGTATAATTATATAATAGCATCTACTATAATTTTATCTTATCAGTACATATCAAACGATATAAGAACTTTCCATAAACTGTACAGATGATGCTAGCGCTAACACTCGGACGGAATGATTGAAATACACTGTGTTAATAGTTTGATTTTAGTACCAGCTCAACTCCCTAGCTATGAAGATAATACTATTTTTTATATATTTTTGAATAAATGTTTTAAAATCTCTTAAAGACAATTAGATATATTGGATAAAAATTATTAGGCAGTAATTTGCAAATATATATGCATGTCTAACTGCGCTAAATCTACATAGTTTATTGTACTAGCCAGTATGTCAAGAACATCGCATCACTATCACTCGCAATGTTTGTCAAGGTGCCATCAACACTTGGTTCCGTTAGTTTTAATACAATGTTGTTTGTCCAGGTTGCTTATAATATTGACAGCCTCACAGTATTTTTTCGAAGAG
>JASANE010025227.1:0-25138 GCA_030248225.1 Trileptium ribeirensis | reverse complement strand
TGCAATAAATTTAAATTGGGTTAAAATTAATTCTACTATAAAATTTAGTGTGGCTGGTTGGTTCCAGGCGGCGCTTTATTTTTTTAAAGTTAATGTTAGGTTTCGTATACGGTTTATATTCACTTAGGATAGCGATTCCTGCCCTCTCTTAATATATCGAAGACGGCACAACCTGTCTATCGCTTACACTGATCAGCTTGACTTGGGCCAAATTCATGTTAGTGTAAATTCAATTAAAATTAACGCTATATCGTTAAAAATGACAATTTAGTGTGGTTGGTTGGTTCGGGGCGGCGCTTCGCCTCCCCCAGTTAATATTAGGCTTATTATGCGGTTCATACAACGATCCTCGTTTTGGCGAAGACTCTTGCCCACACTTAATATATTAAGGACGGCACAATCTGCTTATAGCTTACACTGTTCAGCTTGACTTGGGCCAAATTAATGTAACGACAATACAAGTTTCAACTTACTATGCCCTAAAGTTTTATTCGAAAATAATTATAGCTCTAAATTTTGTTAATGTCAACTTCAGTACAATGTACAAGGAATTTATAGGTTATTGCTCGAGCGAATGCCGCGCCGTACGGATTGTGCGCCGTTGTCTGGACCAACGACACGGGACGTGCCCATAGAACAGCGAAGCGTCTAAACGTAGGTTTTGGCAAAAGTAATGACACTTTTAGTCGTTAGTCTACATTGTGGGTCGAATCACATGCTTGTCGACACTTTCTTGTATCCTGAACTACGCTCGTTAATACGGGTTTAGCGTCGATTAATATCCTCAGAATTTGTGAAGCTACTTAACAAGGCCATTTATGGCTGCGATTTAGGTAAACAAAAGTTTCTTGCAGCCTTTTCAGCGATAAATCCTGGCAAGACCTGTGCACCACACCAAAAGGCTTCTTCGTTGTTCCATGAACTGGATGTTGCAATAAAATCGTTCGTCCTTCTGATGTTAATAGCATGTGAGCTTTAAGTAGGCTACAAGAAATTTATATTATCTCAGTATTTAAATATATGGCAACAGTTATATTCATGGTAGACTAATACCAATATTCGTGTATGCTTATTTTATTAAATTCTCGCGAGCGATCGCCTATCGCAGATCGCTGTTTCATATCTATAGTGGCACAGCTACACAGTAGCCATCAAATATTTTTACTACTTTACTGTTTCCCTGCCATTCTCCCTCGTAATTATACCAATGAATAGCTCATAAAAGAATTTTGATGTTTGATAGTTCATCATTTTGCATATGGGGTCCAAAATTTCTCCACTCTACCGTCACTCTGTATTCTAAACATGCAATAAGGTCAAGAGTGGATGACGATTTCTTGAGAAGATTATGACACTCTTTGATACCACCATGCAAACGTGTCCAGCATGACCCAATCCATTTCGACTTTACCCCATTGGGGCGGGGTGACCCCTTACTGTTGAGGTGGTCATGGAGAAAAATTTGTTGCAGCCCCTATAAAAACTGGTTCTTTGGTTCAAACATCCCAAAAATATACGAGACCTGCCTCAAAAATATAAGACGCTAAAGCGAAAAAAATTCCTCTCTACGATCACCTTTTGTACTCAACATCTAGTCACACTCACTGAATATGTGCAGGTCTAATTCTGTAGTATACTGACTAACTACTCGTTAGTGACTATTACCAAGAGTCGATGATTGTCCAGTCAAACTGAAGAGTATGATACTCTTGAGCATTTCGATGTTGAAACTGGTGATGTCTAAATTTAGAGGTCCATGAACATGAGTGGGGTGTAAATTTAGTGGGTACATTGTGGAGAGGGGTGTAGGTTGGTGTTCCAAGAACTTGGCGGTCTGGATGAGGCGTTTTACAAACACGGGTGGGGTAATCGCGTTTATCACCCCGCTCGTGGTCATAAACCTGTGGGTGTGGGTTAGGGCGAAAACGACCCCAGTGTACCGTGGACCAAGACAACGAAAATATGAAGATTGTCACACTGTTCAATAGAGTCGACCATCATTGACTCTTGTCACTATTGAGTAGTACACTTACACTATAACTGCTTAGTCGCACGGTAGGAAATTGAACGAGCGTAGCTATTGTAGGCTCGCTGACTACAGCAATGTCACAAACTGTGATTCCTGAGCACTGTCCAAACTCAGAGAATAATAATTCACTACTAATACATTAGTATCAATGCTACAACCATTTTCATCACTCATCAAAGTGGAAGGATGTTTTATTTATCCCTCCAATGAACAAAAGAAGGAAAAACTTTGATTTTTATAAATCACAACTTTTAAGAACATTATAAAACCTGAAGCATTATTTAGCACGTTGTAAACGTTTTTGCTCTATTTCATACATAGCACTCAAATAGAATTGTTTTATCGTATGCGGCAACCACGAAACTCAAGGGCCTATGGTGATCTTCTGCGTACAGCAAAATTGAAAACTTATATGTGCATTAAATATGGGCGAAATGGTCTAATCACCGTGACGACGAAAGCAAGAGTTTCCATGCCCTGGGTTACTCCAATGTTGCTTCACGGCACTGAATCCTGGACCTTGAAGCGATCGACATATAGTAAAATGGAATAGTTTGAGTGCAGCTGTCTCCCTAAAATACTGCTCATTTCTCTGCTGAGCCGCACTTAAAGCTGCAGATGGTATATCCTGGCGAACCGGAACGGGAACATTTTGCAGACAATTACTGTGAGGAATTTGGGATTAAACCGATTTCAGCATGCAGATGAATGTTCTGGAAATCAGCAATCCGCTATGTGTAGAATGAGTGGACCCACCACCATAATTAATCGATACGACGTTGTAAGTAAGCTTGACTTGAAAAGAATAGAGTAAGTTTAGGAATCGGCCCAAAAATATATGATAATATAGGAGAAAAACTGAAAATATAGCAGCAAAGGCATCTATGTAACGTATTAAGCATGCCGTTTTAATTGTTTAGGTTGGTACCGTATGGATTAATTGTTGGCTTGTACGTGACTTACGAATGCCTTTCGGCGGTACAAAGGCTTCTGGTGTTGGCCGTGAAGGTGCAATTGAATCGATCGATTTTTTCACTGAAAAGAAGACTGTTTGCATAGCGATTGGCAGTGATACGTAATTCATAAAGCATCAACTATTAACGCTGACGCTTTAGCAGTTTTACTTGCTCATAACAATGAATTGTTAAGACATCGCAAAGCTAATGTCTCGAAAATATCGTGACTTGTTATTACTGTTCTTTTTTTCTAACTACATTCCGTCGTTCCAACACGGGTATGTCTCAATTCGTTGTTACACAATTTGTCTTACAAGTATATATTTTCTAGCTGCCACATTTTGAATAATTGAAACATGTTCATTTGGTTCGCGTAAAATACTTTGAGTCTGGATCAGGCCAAAATCATGCAAGATACCTATAACCAGTTTTGATAATATCTTTAAGGTTAAAGCGAAAGCTTACTGCTGAGTTGCGATTTTTCGATCATGTTCAATTATTCAGCGTGTATAAACTAATGTCAGTCTAGCATTCATAATATATATAAAAGAATATATGTAATGTAGGTACTTTCGGAATAAAGTCTTTCGATAGATTATCAAGTGTCAGTCAGCAATGTTACTTGAATTTGTAGAATCTGTCAAATAAAAGTTTAATTAGTCGATGCAATTTTGGTGCTAGCGTATCGTTATGCAAACCCAAAAAGGTGTGACTGGTCTTGCTAATATGAAAGAACCAAACAAGCATCTAGTTGTTTTCGGATCGAACACTCGATATCACAATCAAGGCGGGTACATGATGTTTTATTGTAACAATGACATTTAATGCAAACACATACTATACTGATAGCGTTGGTTCAAATGCAATTGATGGATAGCGTGACTTGCGGATAGAAAGCGAATGCTAATAAGTCAATCGCCAACAGATCATTTATCACACATAAAACACAAGGCTCTAAAACTAAACTTCTGCGTTGCTGAGTATCCGAATTTAATCTCGGCCACAGCTCGTGATACCGTCTTAACGTTCCGATAAAACGTGGTAAACTGAGGTTCCTGTTTTAGTTCTATCATGACAGCTGCCATTATATATAATATTAGCGCCGCAGCAGTTAAATACAATATCAAGTGAAATGCGTTAACTCAGTTCGTGATATAGCATTTATTCAACGCTGCGTGGAACTGAATCAAATTCATGAAACAAGGAAAGGAAATTTGTCTATTTCTTTCGCGTGTTCTCCCGCAGAAGAAATTCTAATTTTTTAATTAATGTCGGCATAACCGTATTCCGTTATTCCACCAATGTACTAATGTAATGTAATTTCCTAATGTACTGTTAAATATAGTAATTGCGGTAAAACACGATAAATATATTTATCATGGTTTACAAACCTGAGTGTCTTTTTGGTAGATAATAAAAATCAATCATATATACAGAAATTTTGTGTTAATAGGCATTGGTAATATACCCATTGGCCACATGAAATTTTTGTTTTGTTTTAAAATATATGTAGTAAACGTCGCTTGAAACTTTTTTTAACCTTTTTGTAATAAATACATACATAGCAACTTTAAGGTGGGTTATATATTTATATTTTCTTAGATATGCTAAATTCATTATATATACCGATACAATCAAATTTCAAAAAGCTTGGTCTCGACTGTCCCCGTATATATGTATTAACTTGATGTAAAAATTCTGTTTGTAACAATGAATGTAACCGCGTAGAAACAGGGAAAACATAAATTTTGACAGAGTAAACAACGAAAATCGTAATTGGAAAGGCGCAGAAAATCTATATTTCAGTCGCTTGAGTTTTAGCTGATCACAAATCAGAACTATAATTAGTATTGACTAACCTTAGTAAATATAAATAGGAAAACATAAATTTTGACAGAGTATATAAACAACGAAAATCGTAATTGGAAAGCCGCAGCAACTCTATATATATTTCTGTCGCTTGAGTTTTAGGTGATCACAAATCAGAACTATAATTATTATTGTAACACAGCTTATATAGTTAAAGCCGTGCATCAAATTGACTTAACGCACAGTTTGCTAAATTAGCTGTATTACAAGTCAGTTGTAGCACAGTCAGGCGTGCGTCAAGTGATTTGTACGCACGGTTGTGTTGCTTAACTCGTTCAAACTCGTGCTGACACACTCGTCTGAACTCGTCACAACCGTGCGTACAAATCACTTAACGCACGATAGCTGTGGTACAACTATTACTTGATTAACCTTAGTAAATATAAATACGAAAACATAAATTTTAACAGAGTAGACAACGAAAATCGTAATTGGAAAGCCGCAGCAACTATATTTCAGTCGCTTGAGTTTTAGGTGATCACAAATCAGAACCATCAATTATTATTGATTAACCTTAGTAAGTAATAACTTTTTCATTGCGATCTGCTTGATCTTCCTACTACGATCTAGCATTGATCAGCCTGTCACTCAGTCATCATCTTGTCATGTTATCATCAAAGTTCACCTAATAAAATTTCTTTGAACTTATATAAAATTTGTGCTGTTACAAAACATGTAGTTACTGTGAGCCATTTGACGTCAAAAAACTTTATGACTGTCATCAACGAAACATTGTCAGAAACACATTCCAATAATAACTATATAATTAGCACGCTTTCATTGACAAGGTTTCGAGCTTAGAATGATGGCTTGACGCCTGATGTAAACGTCGTTACGCTAATCTTGCGGATATCCATGTGTTATTGGTTGATATACTTTTTGGTTGCTTTTTGTTTCCTATAGAAATCTTTCGATACTAAGAATATACTACTATGATTATAACATAGTTCTGAATCGTAGCAAAAAATCGTGTGTCAGCGTAATACTGATACAGTTAAACGGAGCAGATGTGAAAGTGACTAGACCAATATTAATATCATGTAATTTTAAATATGTAATAAAATTCAATAAACAATCCTGAATATAATCTTTGAAAACCTTTTCATGATATAAATGCAGGTCAGGTATAAACTTATAATATAACTTACATCGTTTAGGCCGTAGGTACAAATCTATGATCACGCGGCAGCATATGTTTCAAGTCTGCTGTTTCATTTTACAGCCGTGCGTTAAAACATTTGCTTGTGCAATAACTCTTCTGAAGATTGCACTTCTATTGCACCACTTTGAATTCGTCACGACACTACACACAAGCTTTTGAGAATACTGCTAACTATGCTGTACATGCTCGAGATCCGAGGTCCCAGGGGGTAACCGAAAACTCGGTGGCGTGGGCTTTGGCCTTACAGAGGTGTGAGCCGGTTAACGAAGGGGTGGGGCTTTAGCGCCTTCTCCACCTATGGGTTCGGCGCCCGCGCGCCGTCAGTGGGGTAGAAGGATTTGTACGGCGGAGGGTGATAGCCTGCGCTTCACCCCGACGGGTGGTGTCCCAACAATGGAGGGTGAGCATGTATATATGCTGTATAACTATTATTTAAATAAAGAATTCTCAAAATGTTCATTTTTGCTCAGAGATTCAAATGCAATGTAACGGTATTCAAATATATTTCATACTTCATGCACTGGAATGTTTGCACTCAAGAGAGAAGTAACATATGTTTTGACTCTGTGTTGTTGCATGCGAATATGGTTATGTATTATTTCAACACTGGGGATGATATATACCTATAGTATGCTTATGCTTATGTTGGCAAGTCAGAGGTGTGCGCGTGCATAAATTTTTTAGCCCGTAACACTGGGGATGATATATACCTATAGTATGCTTATGCTTATGTTGGCAAGTCAGAGGTGTGCTCGTACATAAATTTTTTAGCCCGTGGGTAGCCACGAAAAATGGATTCTTGTCCAGCGGTACTAGGCTCGTATCCGTAGGCTCGAGAGAATTTATTTCAAATTGTAAACCTGCATTGAGGGTTTTGGAAGTTTATCATTACTGACTTAAGCTATTCTGGATTTAGCTTCGTAATAGTGTCAGTTGTGGTTGCCGCCCATGCTAAACGACAAAGAAAGTGACTCACCAATTTATTGTTCAACTAGCCAATGAAAGGTTTGCCGCTGAAGGATATTACGATATTGGCCAGAATGCCGATTCAATAAAGCGCTTAGTTATGAGACGAGTACCCACTAACAGCGTTTTAGATGGCACTCACCAAACTAGCCTTTTCATTGGAACCCACTATAGGAAACGAACCATCCATTTTTGAGTAACGCTCAGTAAAAGGAGCAAAATAGTCGTTTTGGTGACAGCGGTCATTGTCTAAAAATAGAACTGTTCACTAAGGATAATAGTCTAGTGTATAATTTCGACAGCGGGTGCTAAAAATGTCCATCAACTTTCCAGGAAATAGCTCACTAAAAGAGCCACTATGTATTTTTGACGCCGCTAACCAGACGGAACAACCTATACATTTCGTCAATAACGCTGATGGTTGAACATGCATGATTATGTACATTACGGGTACCCACTACCCGCGGGTATATAAAATACCAACTACCCGCGGGCTCTAGATTTGACTCCGTACCCGGCCCGACGTGCGGGTACCTATAACCACGCTCAGCTCTGTGGCAAGTTCTTTGCAAATGGGGCAAATCAAAAATGTCAATCATAAATAGGTGCATAGACGTTATTGCACCAGTACTAAAAACACATCAGCAAGAAAGAATGACGACATGTATATATTTCATGAGTGCAACACGAAACAACACAGTTATACAATAATAATCACTTAAAATTTCAAATTAATATTTTAATCCTAGCTACTATCTTTTCTCCTGGGGCAACTATGACCAAATCTAGAATTACAGCTGCTGCATATTCTCTATTATAATACATACCCGTGTATGAATGTAACACGTTATGGTGGAGATATGGGTCAATAATGTCTGAAACTTTGGCAGCGATTGCGCAAACACTGCTTGTGGTTGTGTTAATTAACCCTACAGGGCAACACTGACTATAAGCGTAGTGTGTAAGCGTGGGGCAACTCTGACCATGAGCTGGGCAACTTTGGCTACAGTTTTTAGAAAATACTGAGGAATCAAATGGTGCAAGCTAAATATTTTCGAATCTGTTGTGAAGCGTTGAATAAAATGAGTCGAAGCTGCCCAAGGGTATACAACTATACTACAGATAAGATCACGAAAGATGAACATATACTTTGAAAGTTCACGAAAGATTAATATATTGTTTGAAAACATAATAGTTGCTTATAGTTGGAACGTAGATTTTAGATAATTAAACTACTCAACGCGGAATTTTTAACAATTTTGAAAATATATAACATTATGGGTTAAGCATCGTACAACTATCATATTAGCTTCAAAAATTCATTACATACCTCAACCCGAAAATAGTCGATTTTGAAGATTAAACGATAATATTGGCGAATTTTAACTCAGATAGGAGAGGCGGTTCGGAAAATATTATTAGTGTCGTATTTAATTTTTTTTTTCGATTTGTTGAGTACATACCAATGGGACTAAAAATATTCCAAAATTTTTTATGAATAAATCACATGAAATTTTATAAGTATTACGAACTGTTCTAAAGAGCTCAGTCGAGACGCTCCAAATTGGAGTAAAATGTTAGAAGCTGTTTTATGACATGATTTGTGGGCGATTTTGTAAAATCTCTGAGTCGCTCAACAAACGGCTCTTCCTGAACTCAGCTTGTCAATGTGGCTTTTTGAACAGTATATAGAATTATACATTTGTCAAAATAAAAATTTTCCAAAATTTCGAACACCTAGGGACCACACATAACTAAAAACTCGATTGAACTATTTGGCATAAATGTACCCTAAGTGGCAGTTTCTAATCTGTCTGGTTGATCTTAGTCGAATAATACCAAATTGGCTGTAGTATCGCCAAAGTTGATTAATATCCGGCTGGGAACGTAATCGAAAGACAAAACTAAATTTAGAGAATGTATCTCGTGTTTTAAGAAAATCACTTTTTAGCCAACAAATTCCATATGTTCATACCAAAGGTAAAGCAATCATCGTCGTCCAACTTATTTAGTTGTGCAGGTTTTGTAACAATGTTTGTTGTTCGGCAGTGAGAGCCGTAAAACTCTAGATTTATTATTTTTTGAGGGGGAGGGGGCAGGATGGGGTCCGGGGTCGAGATTTATTAGATATAGTTATAGACATAGGTTTTTCAGGAGGGGTAGAGGTTTAACTCTTCTGAGGGCCGGAACCCCTTCTCTGTTCAAATTACATTCAGCCACGAACCCGTCCTACCTGCGCGCCAATATTGTGACTTTTGGTGAAATTTTGGTTAAAATTAACATAAATCTGCCACAATAGTGGAAAATTAGCAAAATGCGGTTAACATTTTAGCAAAAAGTTTTTTGGGTGTTCACGTTTACGACAAACCCCCAACCAAATTCTAGGGGTTCCTGACCCCCGACATTGTCGGCAGAGTACGGGTAAATCTATTCTTTATGAAATCGAACATAACACTGACGTTTTTCAACCTTCAAATCATGTATCTAACCAACCGATGTAATGTTTGGCGTGACGGACGTTGACTGATCAGTTCATAAATTAATAGTATGACGTTCTCACCAGCGAATCTAGAGGGATGACAGGGACTCGAACTCTTTTCGTTGGACTTTAGTTGACCACCGAGAATAGGAAAATTATAGCAGAAATATTAAAGAATTTATCTACCAAAATAGTAGCTTTATTTTATTGCAGTTTTTTAATGTAGCACTATATGGGTGATGAGAAGGGGCCCTGCCCGCTTCTATCTTGCGACGCCACTATATTTAATACCACACAATACATATAATTTATATTAGATATATTGTGTGGCAAATCACGCAATAATTAACATTTTTCCATGTTTGCGGACTGCGTACTTTCACACCAGAAACTTGTAAGATAGCAGAAACTCACACTAAGAGCAAACAAATTTACACATATTTTACGTCGTGATGTCATCATTCATTGTCTACAAGGGTAGTACAATTCAAAAATAAGAAAATTAGCTTAAGCATAATAGACATATATACTAAGCGCCTCAGTCGGTGAATTCCCAACTACCATGAAAATTGGGTTTTAATTACTTAAAATAAGACAAAAACTGAACTTTAAAACTTGAAGACAAACTATGTACTAAAAACAGTATATTAACCGCCAGAAAATATATTACATGAAAGAATGCTGTAAATTCGGTTGGATTGTCAACGTCATAGCTTTTGACTGGAAGTAACTAAAAGTAATATAGTAAAGCCACAACTAGGAGACTATACAAAACAGGATAATAGATTGTCTTTCTTTTTAGGTAGCAGAAGGATTTTACGATAATTTGAGTATTTTCTTGAATTTAGTGCACTAAAGGCCAAACGCTAGTTGAGAAAACATATTTTACTCAATTTCTCGTTCAGCACAGTGTAAATTACGCCAACCGATTGTATTAATAAGAGCAGATAGTGGCCCTCTCTCATTAATAGAGTGTCAATCTTCAGTAGAGTCGAATATCATCATACCTTGGCAATGTCAAAAGAATCACGAACACTGGATTTCCGTCGTACACCTTCGATATCTCAATACCAATTCGGTGTTTTCAAAGCTTACAACCACAAGTTCGTGCACCGGTTTCACAAAATATTCGCAACTCCCCTCACGGTTCAGCTTCAACTACTTTTAATTCTTTGCGCAGCTTTTTTAATGATTCGCATAAAAATATAGAGACTAAATAGTTGATAACTGTATTAATAACTGGATTAAAGCACCGTTAAAAGCACTAGTACAGCACGAAAACCATAGTGACTTGCATAATTTGTTACAAAGTCAGTCATTTCCATCGTCTGTTCATTTCTGTTTTACATTCGAGTGTGACGTCCATCTTTATACACAATGATTTTGCTGTCAATCAAGCTCTGTAAAATCCAGTATGGTAAAATAGCAGGCAACTATTTGAAGATCAATTGTCAGGCATTTAGATGAATTGATTTTACTATCGAAAGTTTGTTGATTTAAAGCTTTCTTGCAAACACAATAATTTGGTGGTGATTTCTGGCAAACAATAGCAATCGAATTCGGTTTATGGTTTGACTTTTGAACCATGAGGTTAGCTACAGTCGTGAAACACCTCCATTCAACAGAACTGTAAGTTTCTTCTCACAAATTCGACGCGAATCCATTAATTGTCGAAATCCACTCTCGTCGTCACCTTCTAACGCTGCAATATCTTCTGTATTTGCTTGAGAACGAATGCTCAGGTGCTGCGATTCAGGAATCGGCTCGATTAATCGGCAGCGTTCAGTTGCAGTCGATTCGACCGCTCCAAATCGATAAACCGATGCTAGTGATAATTTGGCAGCGTTTCCATCGTCGTAGATTGGCGATGACCTTCGTCGTAAGCAGCGTTCACGGCGAAGGGTGGCCCGTCGCTTGCGACCCATCGCAGTTGTTTGATGTCCATTTTGGAGACAGTTGTTGTCTCTTTGGCCAGGTTGTTGCTCTTTTTCGTTAGACTTTTCTCTATGCTCCTCATCGTCATCGTTGTAGCTGCAGGTAACCAAATAAACCAACGGTACCACTGGAATTATGATATTTGTCACTACACAAACGACTATTGCTCCGATTAGGATTTGAGAAAAAAGCTTTCCACTACGTACCGAGTCTTGCGAGTACGAAAAGAACATATTTGAGTCGCCTGAGCTTGAGGCAGACGAACGTGCTTGTCGTAGCGCTGTACTTGCAAGCGGCGAAATCATTCCATTCGTATCGATTTCATATCCGTCAGCGTCGGTGGCACTAGAGTACTCAATTCCTCCTGGGCCAACACCATTTGAATTATCAATTTTGGTCTCCAAATTATTAAAATGACACCGTTCAAGGCTTGCATGAATCTCACGTCCCATCATCGAATAGGCGTGAACAAGCGGCTGTTCGAGTACACAAAATCTGCCGTAATTCTTGCCGGGTGTGAGGCCGTTAAAGCGAACACGTAAACTTTTCGGCTGAGTAACAATATAAGTTTGCATCGGCGCGGAACCATCTTCCAAATAGGTAGCCAAACGTAGCGGAAAGCTTGCATCGACCGACAGCTGAAATTCAAAATGACGCGTCCCATAAACTGCAATCGACGTATCGCCAGCGATTGAGTCAGCGCGCTTGCCAAATTCGTCCAACGTACGGGCGAGGACGCAGCTGGTTGATGTATTGCCACGATTCGCTCGACGTACAACATTTTCAAACTCAACGCAAACATAATGCCACGAGGCTTGCTCTAGCTTGTCGACAACAATCGAGTCGTCTTGGATATCTTCACGGTACATCATACGTCGGATCTCGCCACCAATATATCCATCACCGCCGGCCGACAGTGGACTCTGTGCTGGCCCCGAAAAACGTGATGTGCCTTCGTGAAGATTTGCTCCGACAGGAGGAAAAACGGCTTGACGTAGTGGAACTACGGTAAGAAAGATTGTCGGTAGCTTGGTTGGATTAAGGTAGTGATGAACAAATTCCGA
The DNA here is from genome assembly GCA_030248225.1 of Trileptium ribeirensis. NCBI lineage: Eukaryota > Metazoa > Nematoda > Enoplea > Enoplida > Thoracostomopsidae > Trileptium > Trileptium ribeirensis. Next base: position 12,678 of record JASANE010025227.1, on the reverse strand, counting down.
CTCGAGAACTATTTGAAAGCCAGACCGGAGCGGATCGATAAGTTTAATCGCTGCAACATCGACGAAAACTTTTGGCATTTGAGTGTTTGCTTGTGTCTCGTCCGGCATTGGTGATAATGTAGCGAAAATAATTGCTAGTAGGCTGGAAAATAACTGTAGTGGATGTCTCAAGGGAGCCATTGTTTTGCGATAGTCAAGTAATATTTATCCTAGTTGCACAATAAGTTACAGTATATATAATGTTTAATATATAAATTAGTGTTTTACTGAAATGAAGCAGCAAAATAATTAAATCTGTGTCTGAAAAATTTCACAATCAGCAAACTGGATGTTTCACTCCTGGTAACTACCACTCTACTGAAAGCTGATGAAGCTAAACAAAAAACTAATTGACATAGTTAACAGTATATATCCAACGACGGATGTGTAATTTTTTGACCAATAACTGATCTTAAACCATTCCAATTTAAGGATTGATTTTAAGGATTGAACTATTACAAGCTAATAAATTTGATAAAATATGACAGAAAAGCACGGTTATACAATATCAAAATTTTACAATTGAGAATTGAAGTTCGACGCTAGAAACTTCGTTTTAGGTTAAAATTTAATACTTTTTATCAGTTGACATAGACTTTTAGTTGCTTTTCATGTAGCTGAGCAAAACCCGTAGCCAGAGCAGCTAAGTTGAAAATTCTAAAATATCTCAAGGTGTGCTCAAATTTGGGCTATGTATGAATTCCAATATGGATGTGACCGTTCTCCATTGCATCAGGTAGGCGTACATAATAGATGTCGAAGGTCTGCCGGAATAGGGGGGTAGATGTCTCAGCGAGGAAGGGGAGAGACAGAGAATAGACCAGGTGGGTAAATTTTTTTGGAATTTTCAGGAATTAATAACTTTTTCTAATTTCGCTAAAATTTTTCGCTATTTTGCAAATGTTTCAACAATTTTAGCTAATTTGTTCCTGTTTCTGCCAAATTTCCTCCGATTTTCATCAATTTGGTCTCAAAAATTTCACGAGCATGGAAGCAGGACTGGGGAACCTTCTGAATGTAAGGGGTAGATTGGGAATGTGCGGATCTGAAGTTGAGTAACCCTATATCGACAACTATAGTGCACACATCTATCATCGGAAAAAACTCGGTACTGCTTAGAATCTGTTTTCGCTTAAGACGTGCCATCAGCAGTACAATCATCAATCGGATGCTCAGAAAACTGAACAAATCAACTACATCAAAATTACCCGCTAATAGCTGCTAAGCAAAATGCTTTAACACATAATAATAAAATATAATAGTGTTTTATTTAACATATAAGCAGGACCTTGGGACTTTTAAGATGCGACGGCTACAAGGGGAGCTTAAAGTCAAAAAGCGGTCAAATACGACAATATCTTTATAATAAATTCGCCGACTGCTAGTATAAATTCCCACCGTGTGACATACGAAGATCGAAGCTTTTAGATAATTCAATTTTATAGCATGCCACAACACCAATATAGCATCAACGACAAGACCACTAAGGCTCTAGGAAAACTAAAAGAGAGAAAGTGACTCTTTAGGCATAAAATTAGGCAGACATCACAATAATAATATATAATAATGTATATTTGTTGAAGTCAATACTTTGAGAAAAAGTTTATTCAGTAAAGTATAAAATTTGGTCGGCTGGTTGACAGGCAACAGCTTGCAAGCTGAACGAATAGTTATTTATAACTTAGTTTAGTAGCCTCTAAGCAAGTCTTTATCGTATTATAATATGACACATTCGGATGACTGTATTGATTTTAAATAGAAGTCAATTTATCACTATAAACATTTAAAACTTAACCCTTTACGTCCTGAATTTGTACTTTGCGTATCGATGATCGATTATGTTTGGTTGAGGCGGTATACCCAATTGAGAGTCACGTTCACTAACCATTGCGGTACTTCAGAGCTAATAATAGCCCAATTCCTTAGAACTCCTTGCAAATTAAGCGAACGTTAACCCTCGTGCAATGGTACAGTACACATCGAATTTGGTTAATACAACGGTTCACAACGCAATCGACTGTTGTCCAAAAACTGCAGGCGTTAAAGTGTTGATTTAAACTCTCCAAATATATTTAGGCGTTCCCGTATTCAACTCCTTATAACAACCATTATAAACTTGTGTTCATATATAAGCCTTGAGTTGTCAGTAAATTTGCCTTTTCCTTTTCCATCTATATCACTTTATAATCTTTTAGAGTTTTTAGACAGAAAAACATCTACGTAAATTTTCAGAGATGCCAAATTTCAAATCTATTTTGCGTCACATTGCAAATTTGAAAACGCTTTATGTTTTCAAAGCGTCTTCTTACACGTTTTCAAATATGCCAAATTTCAAATCTATCTTGAATCACATTGCAAATTTGGAAACGTTTATGTCTTCAAAGCCTCTTTTTACACGTTTTCAAATATGCCAAATTTGAAATCTATCTTGCATCACATTGCAAATTTGAAAATGCCGTATGTCGTCAAAGCCTGTTCTTACACGTTAACATACGCAAGTTGCTAGTGTGTAACAAATACATCAGTATAGGTTGCTTATACAAAGAATACCATGGAGACGAGAACCTTAAGAGGTTATGATGGGCCACGGCTCGAATCGGACCGACAGCAGTGGATGTTGGTAATAAACCGGGTTGTGCCCCCACAACAGTGGGACTGGCTACATTCTATAAACAAAGAATACTGGATAATGGCATTTATTCCATACATGCCACGGACGTTGTCCAGCTTAGATGGCATGCGAGGTATATGTGCATATATAAATAAACGATCTCTTATGCTACAACGTTCTAAAAGCTGCGGGGTCCAATGCCAAAATTATTGGGTGGCCATCATACTTATGCACTCAAGCAACCAAAATCTGGTGGTGGGGTGGGCTTCATTGGACCAAAGAATTCAAGTGCTCAATGTAATTCCCTTTTGTATGTTTTCGTCATAAATACATTTTATTTTGTTTTGGGGTTACAATGTTTTATATCTGGTGTTATTGTCGCACGGTCTGCGATGTTGTGAATTGCGTTGAATGTTTCCAAATGAGTTTCAAGTAGAAATGCGCACGTTAGCATTGCATTGCATTCAGGGCTGTAAGTGGGTAGAGATTTTGTACCCGCACCCGACCCGACCCGCGCGATATCAGCGTGTACCCGACCCGACCCGACCCGCACAGACTAAAGTCGACCCACGACCCACTTTTACCCGCACATTATATGGTGCACACCAACTACCTATCAAACATATCCTAGACACATATACACACTATACTGCTTCATTTTTTAATATTTCTTATTATACGGTAATCAATGTGATAATCATGTGGTTAGGAAACGTCCCCGCACAATGCAGGTGGTTCTCAGCGGGGTGGCAGACTTAAGCTCAGGCCTAGTGATTAGCTTATATAAGGGTCGATGCTTAGGCTAAGATGTGGATTAAACTAAATTATTATGTTGTGATATGCAATTTTCCACGCGCTCTGCGAAATAGTCCGCGATTTTCTCAAAATTTCCCCTTTAAAATTTGAGGGCCCATAAACTATGGGCTAGAATACGAACTTGTAGAGACATTGCCCCGAAAATCCCAAATCCAAAACACACTCTTAGGTAACAAAATCAAAATTAAAACTAGCACTTGTGTTGAGCGCTATTCTCCGATCAAGGAGTAGCTAAGTTCCTGATGAAGTGAAATAATAGCATATTCATTCAAAAAACATATTCATTGAAAAAAAAAATTTTACCAAAAGAAACTCTCATCGTCCGAGACATAGAATAATAAGGTAATTAAAAGATTAACGAAATGATAAATATGTACAGATTTAAATAAAATTTAGATTTAAATAAACTAAACAGAAGAATGATATGACAAACCCAGCATGCGTGAGAAATAAAATAATTTAATAAAATCTTAGCAAACTTAATGTTTACCCGCGGAAGCAATGAAACCTACCCGCGGGCCTACCCGCAAGAGCAAACGTCTTACCCGACCCAACCCGACCCGCGGGTACCCGCGGGTACCCGCGGGTCTACCCGACCCACTTACAGCCCTGATTGCATTGCATTAAAGAGAATCTGTAGAACTAAGTATAGGACGCTCGCGAAAGACCAATTCATAGGTATCGATTGGAGGGAGTATTGGGAATGTTACCTCCTAATATTGGGCCCCCCTCAATCAAATTTACTCCCCTTTCCCCAAGGCTCTCCACCCGCTTACCTTCGATCCAATCCTAGAGAGCCAAGCCCCAAAGACGCGTGAAAAATTTTAAAATTCGCAAAAATAGGGTGAACAACTGAAAAATGGTAAAAATTGGGGTAAAATTAGCAACAAATAGGAGAAATTTGAAAAAATGTTTCGCAAATTTGCAAAAAAAGGGAAAACTAAAAAAATTACAAAAAATATTATGAATTCGTAAAATTTTCAAAAAATTAACGCCCCCCTCCCACGAAAGCTCTGCATATGCTTCGACAAATGTTTCGAATGAAAAGGGATGAGTGGGTGGTCGTTACACTAATCATGAGCAAAAAAACTACGAATTACCTTTTCATGTGGATGTCGTAATACATTTATATTGATAAGGTTATTATCTGGCTAACAACATAAGTCCAAAACAATGTCCTACATAGTAACATAGTAATTTGCATTTAACGCGTCTTTTCAAAAGTGTAGTCGCAGTGTTGGCACAGCTATCTATGAAGTCAATATTTTGGATGTAACACCAAATACAACTCATTCCTTTGTTGCTTGCTGAACCGTGGATTTCTAAACGTTTAGTATATAAAACAATTTTTCAACAATATCTGACCTAAATTGAAATCGGCGAAACAATCTGTGGCCGTATTTTAGGCCAACCATATCTTTGTATCCCACACACGCAATAAAAACTTAAATTACCACGACATACCCGAACTGAAGATTATAATTACCTCAGTATTTATTAGTTTGATTGGAAAAATCAGCTTAAATACCCAAGTTTATAGATTATAATGACCCAACGCATACAAAAGCTATAATGAGGCATGCGCATAAAATATTTAATTACCACTAATAACCCGACATACAACGTAGTACCGAGTAGCCCATAATTATCTGTCCCAATTAGAGACCGGCACCCAACTAATGACCCCGCACCAAACGGCATCCCGCTAATGACCCCAAACAAAACAAGAGCTTAATGACCCCATTAATCACGGTGAGATTTTGGCTCCTCGGCTCCTCGTTGTTCGTGCCGTCCCTACTATACTACTTTGCATGTCTGTATTTATATATACAATAAACATCTATACATATGCATGTATGTTAAACATATATACCTATATACATATATACATATAAATAAGAGTAATGCCCAACACATGACTCACCACCACCGGGAGGGGGGGGCAAAACCGCCATTTTCTATCTACTGTTATACTCTGCCATGAGAGTGGTTAGTTAATATTAACCTCTGCAACAAGTTAATAGTCGAGAATTTGAATTCTTCAACGCATTGAATGCTTAACTAATATAATATAGTTTTTGTTTCGGTTGTTGTCGTGAACTCGCCCATCAGATACGGCGGCCTACCTGCGTCGCGAAACAAGGTGGAATTTTACCGTGTTGATGACACTGTGGAAATGATGATCAACATTGCCACGTAACCATTATAGCGAGGATTGTTCCGATAATACTAGTTTTTGTTCGTGATTATCGAATTTGTTCGCGAACAGAATTAATAAGGGTCTAGTTCACGAACACTAACTGATAAATAAAAGGGACGTTCCGTTTATAACGTCACACTTACATTAAATTTGTTCGCAAACACATTCGAACCCTGTTTCAACCTTATAAAATATTATTAAACTGTCTTAATCCGCATGCAAATCTCTAAGTCTGCACTACCAATGAACCAAATCGAATATCCTATCTGGTCCTAACAATGGATATAAATTCCACGTAGGGTATCGCAAAATAGGATGGTTAGCGGGGTCAAGTTTAGTCGCGCATTATGCTTTATTATAATTATTACTAGGGGCCGGACGTTATTACGTTAGGAAAAAGAACAGCTTAGATCGGGGGTTCGTAGGCGGCAGCCCCCCGAATTAGGCTTAGGCTTAGTACATGACTCATATAGAGACCTTAGCTTAGGCTAAGACGAGGCCTTAGGCTTAGTATATCGATTATGGCTTGCATTATACTTCGGCCCCTAAAGGTTACATTGGCCAGCAGGTCTATGTCATTAAAATAAAATTTGCTATTTGTTTTGCTCAGAAAAGCACAGTGATGGCTGCAAAATAATAAAATGTGGTTCTAACTTTATTGAAAGTGCTCATGCAAGGATTCGCTACTGTGTTTTGGATGGCATGTAGGTTTAAGCATATGGCTTACAGTCGAACAATTCCATGTTTCAGTGACGTTGGTGATTTTGCTTTTTGAATTTTTTGCTTTCGTTTATAACACTTGGTCTATTTTTGTATAATATGTACCGGTTTTAAATCCTAGTGACAGATTGGTGTTGGGAAATGGCCGTAAAAATGGCGTCAGCCAACGGCCGGCTGTTAACAATTTTCCGACGATTAAAAGTTGTACCAATCCGCTGGCCGGTTCCGCATGGTTTTTAGACAAATTTATGGCGTTGACAGTGGCGAAAGCTGTTGGAGAGTGTTGGCCATGTGCTACAGTATGTCTAAGGGCAGGATTCGACACCTTAGTCGTTTCACTGTACGCCATACAAAGTCTTCATATGCAATTTGATTTTCGTAGCCCAGTAAGACCAGCTTCTTGGCTCTTGACAGTCGGCCGTCCGTTAGGCGACGCCCAGTCGTTGAGGCGTCGGCCAGTAGCTGAGCAACATTAGCAGTGACTGCCTAAAGTGACACACCTATGGTGTTGAAACTAGATATCCCTTACATGTCGCAATAATGATGTCACAACTAGCTGTTTTAAAAATGTGTAAATATTTTTCATGTCATTTACAAGTTCGCAATCAGGCGGTACGATGAAATTTGAACAATGCATGTATCATCAAAGAAAGCCATCCTTGCCCCCCACCAAGACTATACTTATCTACCACATAGCGCACCAGCACGTCTTCTATGCCCGCGATTGCACATTTGAATGAGATAAAATATCCATCTTCACGTTACCATTCGAATTCTTATCAAAAAAGAAAAGTGGTTGTGGTATTTCCCGAATGTGGTACTTAACTCAGGCCCTTAGGTTAAATTCTATCCGATCCATCGATTCTCACCCGATCAAATATGCTGTCACATTACACGCGTTCCATCCGATCCGATACCCCCAAATTCCGGGTACACTGTGTGTGCATGCGGACTATATTTTCCATACCACTTCATCCGATCCGGAGCTGATGAAATTGTTCATTCTCTAGCGTACCGAATCGGATTACATCGGCTGTGATGCATTGTGATAACGTGATTATATTCGTAGAAGTATATTGCAGAGAAATTAAAGTCATTCCCTGCGATTGATTCAGGAAAGCTTATTATTATATTGAATGCGTCATAGGACATAGGAACAGTTGTGAACGAATAATGACTCCAATTAACCCAAGAACTGTGCTACGTGGAAGCATATTTATGGTAAGTTATGTATGTCAAACGCGTTTATATATAAGTATATATCTGTCAACTTGGTGAAACCATTAATTTATTTGACTTAACGCTAATAATCATTTAGGTTCTACATACCATTGTATCAGTGAATATTGGGACACTCTTCAGCTTTTCGTTCTTTTTATGCACGGTGCGTTGTCGTCGCTTTCGGCATTGATACTCCCAAGGTTTATGACCTGCAGTGTGAGTCAAAAACATGACTACCTCACCGTGTTCTTGGTCCACCAAATCCATACCCCAGGTTCTTGAACGATCAAAATCAATCTCGCCAGATGTTCTTTATCATCAAATTCAGACCCACAGGTCTTTAACCACAATGTTCAGCTGAACATTCAACACAAATCCTCTGAATCAACAGTAGTTGTTGCTTGATAAATATGGCTGGGGGAGGTCCGTCTCTTGGACAGGATAACCCCCTACCACTCTCCTATCGGGATCTATGAACTAAGCCTCCAAATAAATTGTTTCATTATCTAAATATAATTAGCAACTTTGTGTGATTGTTGCCGCTGGAATACCAGAATGAAAAGCGGAACTTGACTTAGTCAGAAAATATTTAAATCTAAATAATTTTTGCAAAGATAAGTTCCGATAGCATGCTGATACAGATGAGTACCAGCGATGACTGAGTCAACTACAGAATTTTACGAATTACCTTTATATAATAAAACATTGATTTGCCGTCTAAGCTATGTTTCCTTATACAGGTGAAATACCGATACCCATCGCTTCGTCACTTGTCGCTTACTGTCATTTAAGACAATTTGAATATTTTAATGCCAAGTAGGTTTTACTAGATGTTGCTACTTATTTTAAATTTTAAAATGCATGTTGTATTATATAATACTATTAATACAAACGATGTTGATAGAAATATAGATATCGATAGGTATTAAGCCTTATCAAAAATCGGAGATAAATTTTTATGTTATGTCAGAGATTAGACTGATGAAAAACTGGATGCCAACCGTTACCTATTTATCACTGTGTGAATATGAGCTTACATTTTTAGGCTACACGCGTAAAGCATTGTTTTAACTGCGTTGACGAATGCGAGTTCGATTGTGTTTAGCCCAGTAACTGATCGGATTTCGAAGATATCCTCATTCGTGGCATTTGGTATCTGATGCACAGCAAACATTACCTACGTATTTTGTTTATAAGACTGGATTTGGAAATCAAAAAACTCATATTTTGTCCCGGCTGGAATTCATTCTGTGGTATAATTCGGTTTTAGGCATATGCATGAACTTTAGGAACATGATGCTCATTACGTTGAAAATTGGCGACAGAAGTGAATTCAAACCCGTGGTTTTAACGTTTAATGCCTATCCACCATCAAAATAAGTGTGGTTGTCGCTGACCATATTATTAGGTTTCTTAATGCGAGCCCTGAATATTTATTGGACCATGTTAGTTCAGATTTACCCATTTCCGTATAGTGTCTCGCATATGATTCAGCAGCATACAATGTGAAGCGATACGCTTGGCGTGTTTTGTCGTACGGCGTGCGCTTGCAAGCGCGTTATTACTTTCTCGCTATGTGAGATTCCTCAAGAAATCCAGCACACAGCTCACAAATAGCATAGTGGTAGCGTATAAGGCTAGCAACCAAACAATCGAGACTCTACCGTCCGCTGTAGCAAAGCATTGTTCAACATTGCATGAAATACAGATTAATTTATGCGGCAAAGGGTTAAAGCACTGTTTTAATGTTGTTTCAGGTATTCCTAAACTTCTTATCCTACACTGCTTACGGGGATTCTTCTGGTTCTAAATTTTCGCGTTTGGGCTCATGCCGCTCTGAGCCATTAGACATTATTTTTCTTATCGACGGATCGACAAGCATTTATCCAGGCAATTTTAGTAGCGCTGTTAATCTAATTAAACAACTAACAATATTTCTGACCGACTCCACTAATGGCAGCGTTAATGTTGGCTTAGTACAGTTTAATCGACATCAAACGACCGAGTTTAGCCTCAATACGTAAGTTACGAATTGATGCAAATACACTGTCGCAGTCCTCGGCCCCACAGTTTTTATGTGCGCTTTTCAATGTTAGCAACCAAGTTCTGTTTTCACATGATTCCATACGCCTATTTCTAACCCCTTTGTTAGGTACAAATACTGTTACACTGTACTATTTACGTTTTTCATACCCACAGTTTTATTGCACTTGCTGTTCTATATCATTGTGTTCCAGACAAATGCCTGCTAACAGCTAAAGAGAAATTACGATATTAAAAATGCACTATTGTGGTTAGGTACATTGGAACTCTACTGGTGTTTGTGAAGCAGCGAATCGCACCAGTTTTGTAACTACACTGTCATAAATTAACGAGGCGCCCCAGATTTGTAACTCTACTGTCGTGAAGCAACAAATCGCCCCAGCTTTGTAGTTACACTATGGTGAGGTAATGAATCGCCCAGTTTTGTGACTCCACTGTCGTAAATTACCTTATGGTCCCAGTTTAGTAACTCCACTGTCGTGAAGGGATGAATCGCCAACGTTTTGTAACCCCACTGTCATAAAACGAATATCCCCAGCGTTTTACCTCCGCTGGCTGAATTTACGAATTCCGCCAGTTTCGTAACTTCACTATCGTGAAGTAGTTTTGTAACTCCACTGTCGTGAAGAAACGAATCGCACAAGTTTTGTAGCTCCAGTCTCGTGAAGTAACGAATCGCCCGAGTTTTATTAATTCCGCTATCGCGGCGTAACGAATAGCCAAGGTTTTATAAACTCCATTGTCGTGAATTAATGAATCCTGCCAGTTTTGTAACTCCACAGTTGTAAAATAACGAATCGCCCTAATTTTGTAACTGCACTGTCGCGAAATAAAAACGAATCATCCTGCCAGCTTTGGCACTCCACAGTTGTGAAATAACGAATCTCCCCAATTTTGCAAACTGCACTGTTACGAAATAATAACGAATCGCCTTAATTTAGTAGCTCAACAGTCGTGAATTAATGAATCCTGCCAGTTTTGTAACTCCAGAGGTGTGAATTAACAAATTACACCAGTTTGTGTCAATTGTGTCAATCTTAGTTCTATAGCTATTCGATTATTGTTGTTTATTGCGTGCTTTATAACTCGTCGTATTCAAATGTGCTGAATAATAATAATCTGGGAACTTGTGGTAAAAATATGTCAAGATTAAAAATTTGGGTCTTTGGTGAGGTCATTCGGCACACCTGTTTAGCAACAAATGTTTGTTTTTAAGGACATTGAAAGTTGATTGGACCTGCTTTTTGATATTGTCAGGTCTATAAGACACAATCATAACTGGAGTTGTAAGAATTGGAGCATATTAGATGAGAAAGGCCGATGTTATTTGAGTTTATCAAGAATTATTGGGTTTACGAATAGTATTGTAAAATAGAATTCAACTTGGACTTGGGGTGCTGAAAAAGCCATCTAGGCCTAGCAGGTTTTTATACTATATCGTACTTCGTATTCGTGTAATTATATAGTAAGATGAGGTACCACTACTATTACCAAGAGTGCATTAGGGAAGAGTATGACGCTTCCCTGAACTCTAATGTTAGCCCGTTTTTGATGATACGGGCGTTTTCGGCCTGACCCCCCTCATTTTTTGGGGCGTCGAGATGCACTGACCCCCAGTTGCTGGGGGGGGATAACTCGGACCCCCCAGTTTTTTTGGGGGAAGGGTAAGTCGGACCCCCAATTTCAAACAGCAGCTGCTTATAAACCGAAACCCGACCAAGTTAAATACCCCCAAATAAACTGGGGGGGGGTCCGAGGAATCCCCAAGAAACTGAGAGGAGGTCAGTGCATCTCGCCGCCCCCTCCCCAGAAACTGTGGGGTCAGGCCCAAGACGGCCGTATCATCAAACACGGGGTAGCATTACAGTGCAGGCAAGTGTCATACTTTTTTCTAATGCACTCTCGCTATTACTAACTAAGGTAAAACCGACGAAAGTAGTAAAATGAGTTTTCGGGGAATAACCAATTAAGTAGTAACATTTTTAAACGAGTTTGTGGGACAAAATGACTTCACAATATAGCGAAATGTGTTTCAAACTGCAGTTTCTAATGACGTGTTTATGTTGTCTTCCTTTTCTTGGATGCATCTGAAAAATCGATTTTTCTACTCCACCAGATAGGTTGGTTTCAAAAATTCAATATTAAAATTCCCTTCCACATTTTCATTATATCGAAAAGGCCTATGCTATTTTGTCACTACTAAGAATTATAAGGTAAAATGCACTGACTTTAACAAAATATTTGGGAGTAAAATAATGCTCAAATTGGTCTGAATCTCTACTTTTGTAGAAAATTTAGCACTTTTCAAAATCGAACCAGCGGTATTCTGTGATTTTCTAAAAAAGATATGTTCTTTTAAAGATCAAGCAAAAATTGAATAATTGCTACTTTTAGTTACTCCAAGCACGTAGTTGTTTTCTGCGTAGCACGTGCTTTTTAACTACCACTAAAAAGGTAAAATAAGGTAAAATTCTCCAACTTGAGCAAAATATTTTGGAGCAAGATAATGCTGAAATTGGTCTGAATCTCTACTTTTGTAGAAAATTTAGCATTTTTTAAAAAATTGAGCCAGCGGTACTCTGTGATTTTCTAAAAAACGTTCAATGATCTTTAAAAGTCAAGCAAAAATTGAATAATTGCTACTTTTTGTTACTCCAAGCACGTAAGTTGTTTTCTGTAGCACGTGCTTTTTAACTACCACTAAAAAGGTAAAATAAGGTAAATGTACTGACTTTAACAAAATATATTGGAGCAAGATAATGCTCAAATTGGTCTGAATCTCTACTTTTGTAGAAAATTTAGCATTTTTTAAAAATCGAGCCAGCGGTACTCTGTGATTTTATAAAAAAACGTTATGATCTTTAAAGGTCAAGCAAAAATTGAATAATTGCTACTTTTTGTCACTCTAAGCACGTAAGTTGTTTTCTGCGTAGCACGTGCTTTTTAACTACCACTAAAAAGATAAAATAAGGTAAAATGCACCAACTTGAGCATAGCAATACGTAACTGAACGAAGAACACGAGACAT
>JASANE010025226.1:0-23023 GCA_030248225.1 Trileptium ribeirensis | reverse complement strand
GAGGTAGATTCGGCTTCTAACAACCCAGGAGACGCTGACACTTTAAATGTGCGCACTCTATTCAAAGAGATTGGTGTCCCGACAATGTTAATATCACTACTGTTTACCGTTTCGGCAAATCTAAAACAGGGCAAAATGAAACCCGCTCAAAGTTGTACTCGATAGTCTTCAGTCGTAGGAACACCGTTTTGAGTAAAAACAAAATATCCCACGATCGTCGTTTAAACGTTGCTATCTCAAACCAAATATGACGCCACTTCAGCAAAAGGATAATGACAAGCTAGTTAGCGAACTAAAACAGCGCATTAGTAAGGGCGAGTCGGTTAAAATCAAGCAAGGCAAGATTGTCCAGGCTCCAACTGCATTTGATGGCGACGGCAAGCAATACAAAGAGGCGGGTGACCGACAAGTCTAAGTGACTGTCGTAATAAAAATCGGCGTACGTATTCATCGTTTAATTATTGTTTTAACAATGTTGGTTTAAATAATGTTTTATCAAATAACACTAATCATTTTGTAAATTTAAAATGTGATATATATAATTCCGATACGGTTGGTTTAAATAATGTTTTATCTAATAACACTAACCATTTTGTAAATTTACAATGTGATATATATAATTCCGATACGCAAAACTCGCTGTCACAAAATGTTTTATCCGAGGAAATAAGTAAACCAGTTTCAAATAGTGACAGATTTGTTGTTTATAAAACCTTTTCTGGTCCTGCCCAAACAGTTTGTTATAATTCTAATGTCAATTCAAATCGTACGACAGTTTCTATTCTGCGTGCTTTTTATTGTAACTGTCGTAGTCTTATGAATAAGGTGCATTTACTGAAAATAACATTACATACGCAACGCTACCCTGAACTGGTTATGCTGTGTGAGACGTGGGTAACGCCAAAAATTTCTCAAAATGAACTCCACCTTCCCCACTACGTTTCCTTCCAGTCTCACCGAACGTATAAACGCGGGGGTGGGGTAATTATCTACGTTGCTAACCATCTTAACCCGGTCCCAGTCTCAACGGTCGATACCTTGGGCTACGAGGATATTGTATTTTGCTCAATCCCAACAATAAACAACAAGGCAATCCTCGTAGTGTGCGCGTATCGATCAGACTCAAATACTCCCGAACAAAATGCGGCTTTGAACACCATTATCAACAGCATCACCAGCCACGGGTATGAGTCCGTTATCCTTATCGGGGATTTCAACATGAGGCTTATTGACTGGGTCCACGACGTCTGGCCACCGCCATGTGACGACTTTATGAACAGCATCATCTCGGCCGGTCTGTCACAACTTGTGGCTGTTCCTACGCGTGGCAATAATGTATTGGATTTGCTGTTCACTGACAACGACTCTCTCGTAGACAATGTCGTGGTTGGTGCGGGCATCGGTAGAAGCGATCATTCTGCCATCACGTTCAACATATTCTGCAACATCAAAAATTTGAATGTCCCCACTAAACCGTCTCGCAACTATCGAAATGCAAATTGGCAAGCTATTCGTCGCAATCTATCCGCACATATTGACTTAGGTGATGCGGTAGACGCTAATTCATTATGGGACCGCATGTTAGCTTGTATTAAACAACAGATTGTCGATCACGTACCACTAGTATCCCACCAACGTCGGAAAAACAAACCACCATGGGCAGATGCACAAACTCTCCGCGCCCTAGCCAAACAAGCAACTGCACACCGTCGATACCAACGCAACCCATCCATTGTCAACTACAATCGATACAGGGCCACATGTGACTTAGTTCATCATGAAAGCTTTCGCTCTCGAAAAGCGTTTGAAAAAAAGCTCTCCGATAACATTAGCACCGATGCAAAGTCATTTTGGGCCTACGTCAGAAATTGTTATAACGCAACGCAGCGGTCAGTTGGGCCTCTCCGGCTGCCAAACGGCTCTTATACTATAAGTGACTCCGATGTCGCAGAACAATTCAGTATATTTTTCGCTTCTGTTTTTCAACATAGCACCGCTGCAAACTTTCCGCCCACCGTATATGTCACTGCCGCTCGGCTCGCAACTGTTCAGTTTGATGCTGATACTGTCAAGAAAACAATACTATTATCTAAACCGCACGCCGCCCCCGGCCCCGATGAAATTACTAACAATTTTTTAATACAGTGTGTCGACGAATTGTCACCCCTCTTAGCGTCATTGTTTTCATCATGCATCGAGACAAGCTCTACTCCAGCAGAATGGCTTAGAGCCCACGTATCAGCTGTTTTCAAAGGAAAAGGGTCGCGATATGTCACTGACAATTATCGTCCAATAAGCTTGACTTCCGCGGTTAGTAAAATAATGGAAAAAATTGTAGCAGAGTCACTTATGTCGCATGGGGTCGAGCACGGTCTGTTCAAGCAATCTCAATTCGGCTTCCTACGTAAACGATCAACAGAACTGCAACTGCTTGATTTTATGAACTGGGTCATCGAATGTATAAATGGAGGAGACAGTGTTGACATTGTATATTTGGACCTACGGAAAGCATTCGACCGCGTCCCACATAACCGTCTGGTACACAAGCTAAAAATGTGTGGCGTCAGTGACCCACTGCTATCATGGGTGAGGTCGTTTCTCACTGGCCGTAAACAATCGGTAATGGTCAATGGGTGCAATAGTCGTTGGATGGACATAACGAGCGGGGTCCCGCAGGGATCGGTTTTAGGGCCGGTGTTGTTTTTATTCTACATAAGCGATATCGACGATTATGTATCAGGTCGACTGTATAAGTTTGCTGATGACACAAAATTGTGCAGGCGTATTCACAAAATCAACCCCGAACTGGACATCGCTGATATGATCAACGATTTAGATAGCATATTACAATGGTCACACGACTCCATGGTTGAGTTCAATGCTAGTAAATGTGCGTGTCTTCATTCGGGGGCCGCTAACCCTAAGTTCCAATATCAGCTGAACAACACTGATATACCAAGTGTAGCATGCCAATATGATCTTGGCGTCTGGATTATGGACAATCTGAGAGCATCGAAGCACTGCAGCGAAGTTGCGTCTAAATGTAATCAAATAATCTCATTAATCCGTCGCCACTTTGCGCATCTAACTCCCTCCACATTCATACCGATATATAAAGCATTGATAAGATCTCGTCTCGAATACGCTTCAACTAGCTGGTGCCCTCACTATAGCCGAGACATCAAAATCTTGGAAGATGTTCAACGACGGGCCACTAAGCTTGTGTCATCGATCTCTGCGTTGCCATATGAAGATCGTCTACGGCGTCTACAACTACAAACGCTACAAACGCGGCGACTTCGATCCGATCTTATAATGCTCTACAGAATGTCACATGGTCTTGTTGATCTCCCTCTATCACGATTCTTCAACATACAACAAAGCGACCGTCTCCGTGGTCATCCGCTCAAACTGGCCAGTCGTCTTTCGCCGCACCTCAACTGTGCACTCTATGCCTTCGCGTATCGAACAGTTGAGACATGGAACCGACTTCCAATCGAAATTGTATTTGCCCCCAACCTCAAAATTTTCAAAAAACTGTTACACACGTCTCACGCAGTGCCAGAGCTGTAGCATTCGTTCGCGCTGCCGCTTTGTTTTTGCATTCCAGATACGAAACTCCAATTCAAATCATTTTGCGCTGCCGATGCAATTCGGCAAGCCATTGCCTGCATCATCTATATGCTTTTATATTGGTCCTCAAATTGACAATGGCGGATCAGGTACGGAATCAGGTACGGAACTAGCAGCAGTCTTCCTATTTGCCCCGTATTTCAATATAATCAGCGATGTTTTTAATAACTTCTCCATTAAATCATTGTATTATAATGATCTGCTATCTCGGTAGGGTCGATATTTGAGGTTGCACGAATCGGGGACAACCCTGATCGAGCTGGGGTGGGCAGAATAATGGGGCTACCCGTCGCCATTTTCTGAAAAAATTTTGTTTTTGTCTTACAAATTTTTCTAGATTAGGACGACTGAATCTGGGGCGCCAAAAGTTTGCGGGGTGGTGACAGGACACAAACCATAGCGACCTCGCCGGTGAACCAGGGAGGGTGGACTATGGGGCGGGGCTACTAGCGAGATGCCTGATGATTGTAATATTAAGTTTCGTTTGGATAGTTTTAAAAGGTATATATATAAAATTAAAATTTTGTCGAATTTTTAGCAGAAGTAATCGAATATTTAAAGCTACAGCCAAGCCAGGACCTGTTCCTTGAACAACTCCATATTGCTAACAGCACTGTCTGCTGGCTTCTTCACAAGGATAAAATTTTAGCTGGAGGTTTTGAGCTGGGTATCCCCAGCCCCAACCTCAAGGGAATTGGAAATACCTGGGTGAATTTCTCCAGGTTACTTCATGAACAACTGTGTACATGGTCAGCACAGGGATTTTATAATTTCACCTTTTCGTGTTTTTAAAACATTTACAACATTCTTGTCGTTGATTTTGGATATTTATTGTTTAAGGAGTGAAAATGTGTATTGTTGCAGACTAAACTTCATTTTACATAGGTTTTTGTTGACGGAGGCAAGACGAGCCACCGAAGGTGGCGAGTCGCAGCCGGAGGCGTACATTTAACTTTATATATATCAATATACTAGACGCAAAATTTCAATTTTCTCTGTGACGTTTTTTTTGTCACAGACAGGTCTGCAGGTTGAACGCCTGGGCCGATTTTAGAAATTTTTTTTCTTCGTGTTGCATATTTTCTTGCGGAGTGCCCTTTCATTGAGCACTTTTTTCTACGAAAATTGCTTTGTACTCAAAATTAAGCAAATGTTGCTCAAACTTAGGGATTTTTGCCATTTTTTCAGCTTTTTCACCGCATCTCGACAACCGTTCGTGCTATTTCTGCGATTTTTTACATAAAATGTATTTTCACGTTTTCTAAACAGCCGTATATAGCTGATTGACGTATTTCATCTCTTTCCTTAAAAATTAAGCAAATTCTCTTAAAATTGACTTAGGGAAACCTAAGTTCATCATATCTCGACAACCGTTCGTGCTATCTCGGTCATTTTTTGACATAACATGTACCTTCACGTTTTCTAAAAGACTGTATACGAGTGATCTACTTACCTTTATAAATTCTCTTAAAATTAAGCAAAGTCTCTTAAAAATGAGTGAAAAATTATTAAGTGTGTTATAACTTTTGAATGACTCGGCCGATTTGGACTAAATTTCATTGATGGGTACAACTTGATAGATGTATTGTCATTCTACTGTATAAATAACTAGACGTTTTCATGTCTTCCTCTTATTATTGTTACCAAAAATGTTAGAAATTCCACAAGCTGTATGCACTATTCACGCCGTTGTTAACCACCATGCCTCCGTCACCCACGTTTACGTGTTACTAGTCATAAATAGTCGAAATATAAGCAGTAATATTGAATTTCGTTATAACCGTTTCTTTTTAGGATCATCATTTTTGGTCTGACATGAAGATACCTGGGGTTGCTGGGGGTTAACTCAGGGAGCCGCCGAAATCTTGAGGGAGCTCAAAAATCCTAGAAGCACCCTTCCTCTCTGTGGAGAGGCCGCGTTTATACACATGTGGGATTGGAAAAACCCTTTTCAGAAAAAATAACTAAGCGCAGCTGTCGTTGTGAAACTTGCGTTGAAACTTAAACTGCAAGCGAGCGCTAATAATGTGTTTGACAACATACGTTGATTTTAAATTCCGAATTTCATATCCGAATTGCAGCATATAAGCGTACTAAATTAAGGGGCATGTTTACATGGATTTTTTTATCACCTTACGGAAAACCTATATCACCTTCACTGTATGCTTCCTTGACTTTCTGAAACTGACATTTAATATTTTTACCCAAAAATATTAACGCAAAGTCTAGATGTACGGATCACCGTTCGAAAAACCAATATCACCGTTACGGTATGTCTCCTCGACATTCTGGAAATTACCTTTTACATTTTTACTGACGCGTATTAGCGCAAAATCTAAAAGTACGGATTTGTCCAGACGCGTTATTGAAATGTGTCCGTAAAACTACAACTATTTACGGAAAATTTCCCCAAAAATTATCTCCCTAGGTATGTTCAACACATTTTGACCGCCACGTCCTGAGTTTATTGACCCCCTCCAAACACACACACATAGTGGACAGCTTAGATTTAGAGTCAGCGATGGATTGTCGTTTATTTTGAGCTACTGAAAGGATTGCTTTATTGTTGAAGTGGTACATATCTGCAATAATGTTAGGACTTGTGTTTAAGAAGACATGGTCGATTATTATTGTTTATAGACTGTTTCCAAGGCTTCAGAGTATTTGGCGTCAGCTTTAGAACCGTAGCGCTATCAATATAGTTTGCAAAGAGAAAACATAGACTCATTAGCTCAACGTTAGCTCTCTCATACTGCTGATGTATCAAGTGCGTATCATGTCATGCGATACAAGCCTGTATCGCACAAAGTGCATCTGGTGCATCCAAATAACTATATTTATCTGTACTACTCTATAATTGCAGAACACGGAACAAACTCGAGAAGAACAACAACAAGAGAATATTGCCAAAGAGCAGGAAATGAGAAATGCCATTTTGTCGCAGGTTTGTTTGGTTTTTAGCAATTATTAATTCTGAGGGCAGTGGTTGAAAAGAATTTAGGGAAGAATTCTTACTGGACATATAGCGGTGAAATCGGACAATGTCCGTTATTGGGTTTTTTTGATGACATGCATTACCCAACCGGATTGATTCTCGCGATTGCGTTAGCTCATTTGAAAGCTAGCAATTTCTATGGCTTTTAGTTTGGCGAGGAGCCCGATTCCAATATCTTTCACTGAAAAACAGAGCCGAAGGGGCTCGCGTGTGGCGGCGAAACAGTTGAGAGGTGACTTATCTCGTAGTTGCATTTGGCCATATTCAAATATCGCGCCATTCGTCCGTATCGTGCGTCTGCTTGAGGCAAGAGTTTGCGCTTCGACCACTTCATGTCTCTACATTGTCCGGTACCAGGTGCAGTTCCTTGTAAGATCGTATGTCAGGGTGACATGACGCGTATCCAAACCATTGTAGTTTTAGCCTACGGATTGTTCCGGAAAAGTTTTATGTGGTCCGATCATTTTGGTGATTTGTTCGCAGACTGATGAGTTTGGACAGTGTTCAGAAAATGGGATATTTAATTACGATAACACCGCTTTTCCTAGGCCCAATTTTCATTTTCTAAGTTCTGTGGTAAGATCCACGGCTCGCAGAGATATAACGCTGTCGAGGTAACTATAATTATTAATAACCTGACCGTAATCTTCATAGTAACATTTTTGACAGCTGTGGAGAGGATATGGCCAATCTTGTCTTCATTACGCGAAAAGATGTTCCGTCCCCAGTTGAAGGCGCTCCAAGGAACGAGAAGTCAGTTACCTAGCTCCATCGCACTTCAGGATCAGTATTTCATAGTTGTACAGTCCTTTGGCATACTCTGTTCATCTATTTCCGTACGATTCTCCTCCTATGTACTTATAAGTTGCGTACGATTCTCCCGGATGTTAGGGACTTTACATCTGGACTTCAGTGTTGGAAGTTAGTTCAAGGTCATAAAAGCAGCCTTCGCATGATTGTGCTTAAAGTCTTTTTGTGTTTCCGATGAATCCACCGTTCCTTTGTCGCTTGAATTTTATCATTTACTTCTCTGTTGTGCTTCCTATAATTACCCTCCATAGAATTAAACGTTTGACTTTTAGTTGTCCCCCTTCATTTCATAGTTCAACTAGCTTTTCTTTTAAGCAAGGTTTTATGACGCGACTTAACTTCCCTGATACTGCCGCGGCAGCATGTGTTGAAGCCCATTAGGCGGTATTCACGTAACTGTTGGAGATGATTTATGAAGAAAAAGTGTGTCACAAATCACTAGTTAGTTTATTCAGCTCAGCAAATTGTAGCAACCTTGGTCCTCTATCATTCGTGGTCCCTAGGTTGTATTTTCCGGCAGTACCTGCACCGTTGACCTAAGCATCTGCGCCGACCTTAGTATTCCAGTCACATTGTAATGATGAGTATAACATTTGCATTTTTTATGGTAGTGGCATTCAGTACACTGGAGAATGCTGCAATGTCTTACTCTGAATGACCCCACAAAATCACGTTATCTATTGTATTTTGACAAACGGCATAAGTATCTGAGTCGAATTGGACTTGTTTTGGAGATCAGGCTCTATGAGTTAACGGTTCAGCGTTTTCAGGATGTAGGATTTGGGTCAGACGAGATTTTTAATGGGCTCGTGGCACCCAAAATACAAGAAAATGACAATATTTCAGCGTTGGTTAGATCTATACCGGTGTTGTTTGTCTCGTTTTGTGGAGCAATTCGTGTTATATATGTCAGCAGATTTTCATTATTTACGTTGTGGGTTGGGTCAAAAGGGGTTTGAACCCTAAATGAACAAACCGGCATGTCTCAGCAGCTGACGATTATATGTGAGCTTTATTAGTCTCATTTTATAGAGCAATTAATATTTTATATATTTTTACGCTGTGGATCCTCAAATACACATTAAGAGGTTCTATATTCTCAACTGTGCTAGCCGCATGGATTATATTCGGCTCATTTTGTATGTTGATGCTTAATATAGCTCTGTGCGTCACGCTAAATTGCACATTCAACACTTAGAATTCACCACGTTATCGGTAAGACATGCTACTAGTTGTAGTCTAATTTTATTTATAACCCATTGTTCTGATAATAAAGATAAACCCTTTAGCACCGTTAACACATTTATTACTTTGACATTTTCATGTTGTTTGGCAAAAATATGCCACAAGGTTTTTATTTAGTCTGCCATTTTCTGCCATCCAGAATGAGTTTTATCAAGCGTGGACCTCATTGTTGATTGGCTAGTAACTCGAAAGGAAAACAGGTTGACCGTGGTTCCGAATTCAGCTGCCAGTACCATGCATTCGTACACCAATTTCAATTTTAGCCATGCTCATTTACTTCTACGTTCATTCAATCATGGGTTTAGGGGAAGGGGGAATAATGCAGCGGTTTTGGCAATTGCATTTGTATATATTCAATTTCATTATGTTTTATTTCACAGGTTCTCGACCAAGATGCTCGTAGCCGACTCAGCAATATCACAGTTGCAAAACCAGAAAAAGCTCGCCAACTAGAAACGATGATTATCAACATGGCAAGGTATGCAAATTATCGCTGTGCAAACTTCATTTTAAGTTTTCCACAGATCGACTCATTTCTCCGATTAAGTGATATACTAGCATGGAAAAGGAAAATTGTTTTTGTTGCAGTCTATATAGATGTTTTCCAAACTTCCTTTTACGTATATATGGCATTGAATTAGCCCATATGAAAAGCCACAGTGTCCGCTTGAACTACCACTGCTCATTAGCTATTTGCATGCTGCTTATTTTGATATTTGTTTACCTCTGGTCGCTTATCGTTCGGCGTTCGCTCGTTCATCGTTTTGTGTTCGACCACTACTAGCTCGATGTCCGCTGGCTGCTTGTTCGATGCTCGCCTGCCTCTTGTTTGATGTTCGCTCGATTGTCAGTTATGGTGTCAGCAATGGAATTAAAAAATCCGAACAAATTTTAAGTTCGTATCATATTCGGTCAGTAGTTCAGTTCGCGAAACAGTCTGGTTTGTTAACATCCCACCTCTCTTTTTCCGCAGCAGAGGTTACATATTATGTATGTATTACGAGTTTCTGATAGATGTTTTGGCGTTGGATTTAGCTACTTATTACTTCTTTAACAACTACGAAGTTTATAAAATCACTGCTTTGGGCACGAACTGATTTAAAAATTTGTTACTCAGTTATCGAAACGTCAGTAAGTGTTCAATTCATATCGCTGGTTGTTTTTTATTCCTGTCACTGGCTTCTCCACGGACCTTCTCGGACTGGCGGAGCATCGGTATGAGACACTGCGATTCAGCATTCATAAGGGCGTCGATTGCCAGGGTCGGGTGGGACCGGGGCAGGAACCGACAGCATGAGAGAGCTCTCGCCCTCCCCCGTTTAGTGAAACAATATCAGTGTTTGTTTTGTCAATATTTGAAACGGAGCGAGTCGAGTGTCCACTGATTGCGCTAGGGGGACAAATCGTCAAAACTGTTTTTTGTCTGGTTTCTCCCCCATCGGATGGTTGGGTTTTGACAAATTTTTTCTGTACGATAGCAAAAGTGATCACGTTGGGCCCTTCAGCTCAGCGCGAACAGTGACCCATCTTCCGGGTAAAATTGACAAAAATAGGTTTTAGGGGTTCTTTAGCAAACCTGGTCAGACGAGTACCAGTGGGAACCACTCCCTGGACCGCTATGGGCCCGAGTATGGCTCGTCGATCGTTTGCCTTAAATAGCAATGTTTCAAATTTCGGTATGTTATTGAATGTTTTTACTTTTCAACGAGTGCCTTTTAGTCATTCGAGCACGGTGGATACGATCGTTTTGGTATCTAGAATCTTACTTGACTATATTATAGCCTTTTCATCTGGTTCAAGGGTTTTACGGTCGACGAACCCTATTTTTTAAAAAAATAGTGTTTTAATTTGGTTATGTATTGCATGAAAAGCATCAAGAATGTTTCATATGTAGGTTTTTCGGAACGCTGAATACAATGATTTGGTTATCGAGAGTGTAGCGTGGATATTTCACGCCGTTTCCTGGGTTTTCAATGGATTTAGGGCAATTATCCCAATTTGCGACTTTGATTACGTATTGCGTATAGGGCATCAAGATTTGTCATATAGTTATTTCGGTACGCTGAATACGATGGCTTGTGATTGTGTATAGTCCAGCAAGAATATTTCATGTCTTTTCAGACGTTTTCATTGGGTTTTGGATCAATGAACCCGATTTCCAGAATATAGTGGGTTTTCAGTTTTTTGGCACGTGGTATCAAAAATAGTCAACATATTTTTAATATGCTGATACAATTGAATATATCCTGCGTTTTCAACGATTTTTATTGGGATTTTAGAGTCAATGAACATGATTTTCAATATATAGTCTTTCTTCAGTAGTTTGGTTTATTGCGTACAGGCACCAAAATGCCTTATATAAGTTTTGGTACGCGGCGTATGATGGCTTGGCTATCTAGACACCTGCACAAACAGTTGATGTGTTGTCATTTGTTTCGATGGGTTTAGGGTTTACAACGTGTTAGGTTTTTCATTGGGTTCAGGATGCCAGAGGTTTTAGGTTGATATATATATCAAATGCTGCCTGTTACAGGTGATTCTTCAAAGTAACTTAAAATTGAAACCAGCCGTCCCGCCTCAACCTAGCACGCAAGTTACTAGTTTGTACTTGGAATTAAATAATTGTTCCGTATATTACTTTTCCAGACACATCGGCAGACAATTTGTGCCCGATTTTCTGTTGTTATTATAGGTTTGGTCAGATAAGCGGTAAACTGTCCGATCAGCAATTCAAAGATCTTTTAGACAAAGTTTCTGGTCAAACTCAAAAACAAACGACGGTCAAGGTTTGTGTTTCTCATTTTGATTTTCCGTTTGTAAATACTATTCATTTCAGTGAATTTTTTTAGTTTTTGGACGAATATACGAACTAAAAACTATAGAGATAGAAATCCTAGGAATGACCGCTATGTCTAGAGCGAGTGCGTGGCTTGTCTGAGAGTTTTGAGACCTTGTAATTATTAAATTCTATTATACATGGAATTCCTTCCGAACTAGATACAGTATTTTTGGTGCGTACTGTACATCTGTAGACACATAAAACTACATTGTTAGAGAATTATCAGAGCGTAGTGTAACGTACAGAAGCAAAGTTATTTTTATCTTAACTTTCGAATTTTTTGCTCTGGTTGATTTTATTTCATAGTAAAATAATAAATGCCGATGCCTCTTTTTATTTTTCTATTAAGGCTACGTTTCTGGAGTTATGGGGTTTGAGGTATGGCACCCTCGTGGTTCTTCGACCCAAAATTCGAAAATTTGTTCTGACTTTCTGGGCGGCTGAAAAGTTTCACTTAAGGGTTTTTGGGCATGGGAAACTCACTGCCGGTGTTGCTTTTGCTGTGTCACCCATTGTCTTATAAATACGGAGGTATGGAATCACCATGGTTCCTCGACCTAAAATTTCTAATTTTATTGTGACGTCCTGTGAGGCTGATAGATTGCACTTAGGTTTTCTCGAGTATGGGCGAAACTCATTGCCTTTTTTAGTTTTGTTCTAACTTGCGCGGTATTGTGTGATATGTACGTATAGTACGTATATCGACATATGCTATTAAGAGCTCATTGGCTGTACGCGCAAAAGGCGTAAGTGTACATATGCTTCACTACCCTGTGCAATCTCCATAGTGTTAGTATCCAAATGCTACTGGAACCGCTGCTAATTTTCGTAAACTGCTAGCGAACTGTTCGCGAGAGATTTTTACGTTTGTCTCCGTAACTATTATCCCGTTCTACCAATCTTTACTAACCAAAGGAAATGTCAAAAAGCTCCTTGAAAGCGGGAATGTTGAAACAGTTTAAAAAAAGTTGCTCAACAGCAACCGACTATCAATACTACATATATACATGTAATATTTCTGGCTATCGATGGAGGGGTAGGGACCAATTGGAATTTCGGTCTCTTCCCAGGTGACCCCAGTTCAGTATTAGTTTCTGGGGTAAATGTTCGTTATAATCTGAAATCAAAACAACATTTTTGGTGACGTTGTAGAAAGAACATCGTGTGCTGACACATACATGCTAAAGATATTCGCATATCATAGAATAATAAATACAGTGTTCTGCACAAGTGACTCGTCTTACAAACAAGCCAATAAAAATAAAGTTAGCCTGTGCTCATGATCTTCCCTGCTTAAGACAGTAAAATGTTGAATTGGGGCTTGTGCAAAGCTATAATAACCTGTATTCCTCATGCGGCAGCTTTAGAAGTAAAAGCCTATTACTAGGTGAAACAGAGCCATGATCTTATAAAACGAAATGGAACCATAAACGCTAAGAAAAACCCTAGCTGCTGCTTTAAAATAAAATCCGTTTCAAAGCTGAATATGCTGCAATAGTTTTTTGACAATTCCACAACATAAAACTATGAAATATACATAGAAAGTGACTATCGGCTGATACATAGAGTATAAATTGTAGGAGCCCACGGTGTAGCATTAAAATGTTTTCTAATAAATTACAGTACCAGCCAGAAATGACTGTCGCTTGCTCCAGACTCGCTCGAAATAGATGTTCTAAAATAGAATTTGTTATTAATTTAAATACAGTCATGGCCAGAAATAAGTGCAAAATAATCGATCGAAATTTCGATCGATTTCGATTAAACGAAATTTCGATCGATTTCGATTAAACGAAATTTCGATCGATTTCGATTTCGATCGTTTTCGATTTTTGCGCAATTAGATAAATTTTAAAATTTCGATTTTTTTTCGATTAAACGAAATTTCGATCGATTGCGATTTCGATCGTTTTCGATTGCACTTATTTCTGGCCAGGACTGTACTTTCGAAATCTTGAGCGAGTCACTCGGTCGAAATGTGACGGTCATTTATGGGGCGTACTGTGATAATAAGTGTAACACTTTATGTACAGTAGTCTCCATAATATTGACCCGTCGCCTGTTGATCGAGAGCGAGCAACGAACAGTGGTCAATAATAATTGACGCGAGTACTGTGTATAGCTTAGACAGAAACGGTGATTTTGGTTTAATTTAATTTTTAAAATTTATTTTTTGTTGCAGTTCGACAGAAGGCGAGCGGCAATTGACTCTGATGACGAAGATTATTGACACTTTGACATGCTTAGTAAATTTTGTTTATAGTATAGTATTTATGGTTATTAGTTATTTTGTGTGACATTGAAAATCACTGACACGTACAATACTTTTAGCGAAGCGCTGGCGATGACTTCTTGTGGACATGAACAGCTGGGTTCTTCACGGAGCAAGTACACAGTCATCTCTAAAATTGACTGTCGCTCGAAAGAAATTTGTTCTAGAAATGGAATTTGGTATTAGTTTTAATAGTTTAGAAATCTCGAGCACTACTTGGTCGCTCGAAGAGCGACAGTCTATTTTTGCCGCGTATTATAGATATTTCAAAAAATTAGACGGAGAAACTCAGCTTTAATGTTTAAAATTTGTGAAACGCGCGATTCGATGCGAAGCTGAACGTCGCACGGGGCCACATCGGCCGTCTTATTTTATTTCACATAAAAACCTTACTCAGAAGCGAAACTGTCCCCCAAAATTGTTTCAAGAAAACTGCGACTATACGAACGAATCCCAAGCAATTTGTATAGCAACAACTGTTTGTGCGCAACCGAAATTTTGTTAGATCTGAATTGAACGGAATATTTTACGACCAGTAAAAGCTAAATTATATTATGAGCGATTGGTCTATAAGGTTTTCAAATATTTTCGCTAATAGGCAAATTCAAATTTGATTCACCGGTTTTTACTAATTTTATTGGAAAACGCTTTGATTTTGCAATAATTACAACATGGACAGACATGGGCGCTGAAGACGGAGGGACGCAATTATACTTATTGCATCGAGTAAAGCCTTTGGCCTTGGACCAAAAAAATTAAATGGCACTTACATGTACTGCGCATGTGTCATGGCAATACTTGACTAATGCTGCTGTCAGATAATTGTACTTCTCTTGTCATTTTGTTATTTTTAGAGAAACTGGTCGCAATCACAAGACAATACGACAATAACAATTTATTGTCATTCATAGATTATGCTCTAGTGGTGTGACGGTCCTCGTTCAAATTTAAACATTAAAATTTGTATCTCCAAAATGTATCCTGATACTGTCTGGATGCGCTCAAACAGTGCACTCAAAACTTAACAAAATTGTAGTTGCCATTGTGCAAATATTAAGTATAACTGGCGCGATACCCGTAGAGCGGGTCTTCTGCTGGCTTGGCGTTAGCTGGCCAGCGCGGGTTTTTATTCTTCATCCAGAGCCGTATCTGAGGTTGTTGGCCGAAGGAATTAATTTATTGTGTAAGTATTGCATAATTCAAATTTGGTTGTATAATATTATTTTTAATTTGGTATCTTTGGATTCTTAACATTGTAACAAAAATGTATGAATTTCATGGATAAAATTAAGTTCACAAAAACGACCGCAGACGTACATTCGCGCCCAGACGGAATGTCGCCAGCCGGCATTCATGGGAAAGTCTGTTTGTGCTTACTTTTGTCTGTTACTGCACATTTTGTGTAAAATTAAGAAATTAATGCTTTCTAATATGCAAAATATTACCTACAATATCAATCGTGCCTCACAATTTCGCGCCAGTGAAGTCGAGTCGTTGGTTAAAGTTCAAACCCAGAACAACCGCAATGATTACATTGTTTATATCTAATGAAATTACTTTAAATGCTATATGTTTAAATTTTATATTTTTCAACTTTGTAGTTCGCCTTCGATAGGGAATCTAATGTCAAAATCCTGTATTCCCCAAATGTTGACACCGTCGTGTGTTTCTTTCTGTCGGCGTTATCACATTTTGAAGACTGAGTTATTTCTCTGTTTAAAAATACTTAAACTATGAATTTGTCGGTGCCAAGCCCTTTGAAATTCTAAGCATATCAGCATGCGCAGCTCAAATGTGTCGCGATATAGCTAACATAAAGTTTTTAGGACTGCTCTGTTTGAAACACTTATTATGTAGCGACGTTGTAAACCGATAAAGCAACAACGGAACTACACTGTGTTTAACTCGTTGCCAACTGTTCCGTATAGTAAATCATTAGAGATGATACATTTATTTTCGCTACAACCAAAAATAGATACAAAGCGTTTGCAAATGACGAAATCCCAATTACCGTTGCACGACTAAAACGTACCGCACAATGCTTAATTATCTACGAAATTATATTGCTATAAGTACGTGAAATACCCGGTATTCCACTCAGCAATGTAGATTTATGTCTGTGTTCTTGATTCTAAAGACTTCAACAAATTCTCTGAATGTCTTTAAGTACATATCACAAAAATAATTAAATACCGTTCTTTTGAGAGATTTGGAGCGTTATGGCCATTTGCATTTTTGTTTGATCAAAGGTTGTATTCGTCAGCCATTTCCGTGGTAACTATTCTAATACTTGTAAATAGCACCTATGTCTCAACATATATAAGTGTCTAATGATTGGTTGATATGCTTAGCTTGAACACAATAAAACGTCAAAATTAAGAGGTTGTGCCAGTCATGGGCTCGAAAAAATTAGCAGCAAGCAGCTTTCAAGCATTTTACTTTGGTTTAATTATACTTTTTACAGCAGACATAATAATTGAAGAAAATATATTCTTAGTTGCTGGGGCTTGACTTATTACTGATATTCGTTAAGGAATATTTGACCTATGTTTGAAACTATGGCAGCTTCTATTTGGTTCAATATGTCAAAAATATTAAAAAGTTTACTTTTCGAGTGTTTGACTAAAGCTCGAAGTTTAGAGTTAAGCAGTTTTCTACGACACTACTACACTTTTGAAGGAAACGTTTCACCTATTTATATTGATTTATTGATGGATTTTAGTGAAAGGCACTAGAAATATCAGATAATATTAAGGCAATATGAGCATAAACTTAATATCAGGTCTGTGGTAAACAATGCGTTGGTCACCGGAAACTGAAATTCACAGAAATTTTGAACTAAATTTGACACAAAACTAGAATACCCGGTACTTAATAAAAATATAAAAAAATGACACTAGACAAAATCCTCGGATATCTTATGATATCAACAATTGGGACTTTCACATTAGCTGTAATGTCGTACAATGATATCAAAAATCCTGAATCCATCAGTTAACGTCTTTTAATTTTTACTGATTCAACAGTGCTATTCACGCACTGTTGCTTGTAACCTGTGACTATCAAAAATTGAGGACGGATGTCTGCTCTCCAGTAATGGTCGTCGCAGTTGCTGCGATGATTATATATATTGTTTGTGTATCCATTAAAGTAAATTTGTAAAGACTACGATTACGTATGACCGTATGAGGCTGGTTGAATTGCCTGATTGGAATTTTATGGTACTATAATAAACTAGCACTCTTTAGTTGCTTGCATTGTCACACTTTTTTTGAAAGTGAAATTGCGACTTGCGTTCTGTAAACGGGACATTGCATATATTTTGCGCGGAGAATGCATCCAAACGGACCTACGGTGCCATTGCGTTGGACATCAGTCGCTCTTTAAGTATCCGGTTGCTTTAAAATTGTAGCGCTGGGCGAAGGCGGGTTTTGAGGTTAAACGGCCGGCCGTCAGCCAATTGCAGGCTTGGCCGAGTGACGCCTCAACGGCTGGGCGACGGCAAATGGACAGCGAATTTTCAAGAAGTTTGTTATTTCGACACGAATTATATGGGTAGTGAAGTAAAATTTCCTTTTCTAGGCCTCGGCAGATTGTAGATTGTTACGTACTATGTATATATATCTATTACTGCGCGATAAAGATTGAGGTATATATAGTATATCGAGAACGGCAGCTTAGCATGCGTTTAACTTCCGCATCTCAACGTAACTTTCAAACGGTATATTTGGCAAACATACGAATAGTATATATGTATTCACGCATAAAAGAATTTGTCTAGGCTTACTGGAGCAGACATTGCATCATGTACCCACCCGACCGCTACAAAAAGTACTATACGCGGCAGCGAGACCTGAAAAAAACGTGTAATCTTGTGCAATAAAACAGTCTACCGATTTAAAGAACCATTCGATTAGAACTATTTGAATTCGAGTGGAACGAGAATTTTCAAGTTTGGCTCTGGATGGGGGGTTGAGGAGGTCCTGTCCGTGTGTGTGTCTGTCGCACCTGGATCTCGATACTGACTGGGCGGATTTTGATGCAAGATAGCTCACCCCCTCCAGTTTTTGCGACTTTTCTCAATAAGTTAACGAGGTATCCGCAAACTAATAGGCCTATTCGATGTAGCTTTACCAGGGCTTTCCAATGATATATCACAAGTTTTTCAACTACGGCTCAATCAGGAGTCTATAAGCTTATTGTTGGCGCCAAATTTCATATCTGGTGAAAAGCCGTTGGAAATGCACCTAAATGTGTGTTTTTTGTTGCTTTTACTGTCTATTTGGGGTTTTCTGGGCCAACAAGCTCACTGCGACTGTCAAAAATATTGTATGGCAAATATTTTTCACACTTCTGCTTCATACTTCGTATGAAAAATGACATTTTTCTCAAGTGTCGGTTTGAATTCTTTAACGTTCTTTTCACAGTCCATTTAGGGTTTTATTGAATTATTAAATTGTTAGTTCATTGTTTTTGTACTCGTTGTATGATTTGTCTACTGCATACGTTGGCTATCAAAAGAGGCGGGCGTAACTATGACTCATCACTCACGGTTGATATAATGCTGCACTTGCGTACTGTGTGTAGACTTTGTTTGTGTGTGCTTTCTACAACAGACTTCGGGGGATTGTTCTCACCACTCGAATTCTGGCTCTCAAGCGAGCATTACTAGTCGTATCAATGTGCTGAGCGCCTTCGTGAAAATTGCATTTAATTACACTTGCAAAAAACAACCAAAAAAATTCTCGCGCTTTAACCCTTTCTTGCATAAAGTTGTTCTGGAACAACAAAGCATTTGATTGGCTGTGCATATGCAGGAAATAAAAATGGACCAATCAAAGCGCGTGTTCGTGAACGACACTGTGCAGCTGACTTGCCTATACCACCAACTCGCGCGTACCCTTATTTTTAGTAAATACATAGCTAATAAAAGTTTGGGTTTTGTTGATGTCTCGTTTTTTCGGGGGAACATGAATGTAGTGGGGTGTGGTAGGCTCACCATAGTTTTTTAGATTTTGAAAAAAATATGACATGGTTGATACGAATTTAATGATTGTTTTGAATTGCGAAAATATTTAATAGAAATAACGTAGGATTTTAAAATGCATAAATCTTTCTTGTTGTGTGAGGACAACAGTAAGCAGCTAGCTATGTCAAAATACTGCAATATCCCTGTGTTTGCTGCTTTCATGCCTAGATAATGCAAAATAGGGTAGATAAAGTGTTATATTATTTCGGGAGATAATTTATTGTCATCTTGATGGCTTTTGAACCCGTTACTCATATAACTCGTACCGATTTATTCAATATGTTGTTCAGTAACGACATTGTGCAGTTATGTAAAATCCCCATAGATTTCAGCATGTATATGGCAGAGGTGCAGTGCCTCTCTAGGGCAGTGTCTGATCACGTATAACCTAGCTAAATTTACACTTTTAACATTTACACATATGTGAAAATAAATGTTAATTAACTCCATTTCGCATGAGGTTCTCTAAATTTTTCCCACCATGTATCATTGAGTTTTTGTCAGTTGGAAACTGTATCTTTTCACAAGTCTTTGCTAATTACTATCTATTTGTTTTCAGATGGAGGAATCACGTAAATTTAGAATTCGTATAAATAAAAAGCGCATTGAGCGTAGTAATGTTAAAAGCTATATTGTATTACCGAACATTGATAGCAGCGACGGCGAAGTAACAGATTCTGACAATGAACTCGACCCAGATTATATTCACGATCAAAATATTGAGTACTCCGACGTCGAATCTTCTGATGAAGAGCAGCAGAATGATGACATCCCGACGACTGCGCCTGATCAAGAAGCTCAGCAAGCGGAACATTCTAATGACGTTCACAACCATATATATAGATGGCGACACCGGCAAGCAGCTGAACAAGTCACAGAATATACTGGAGATCCATTTCCTGATGCGCCGGTTGAAGAGCTTGCGCCGGTAGATTATTTTTTTCAATTCTTCACTAAGGATCTTATTCAACACATCAGCGATGAAACTAACAAGTACAGTGTTCAGTTAACAGGATCAAGCGTCAATACCACGCCTTCAGAAATAGAGCAATTTATCGGGATCGTTATTACAACTGGAATGTTGAAGTTTCCTCAGTATAAAATGTACTGGGCGCAGGACACGAAGGTTCCCTATGTTTCAAACACAATGAGCTACCTTCGATTCCAAAAACTCAAAAGGTTTTTTCATTGCAACGATAATACGTTCCAGCCAAAACGTGATGACCCCGCCTTTGATAAGCTGTTCAAAGTGCGTCCAATTCTCGATGCTGTCGTAGCTAAATGCAGGAGTGTACCTCTAGAGGAATATGTTTGCGTGGATGAACAGATAGTTCCCACAAAAGCTCGTTCTTCGCTGCTTCAGTATGTTCCAAGCAAACCAAATAAGTGGGGCTATAAGGTTTGGGCGTTATGCGGTGTCAGTGGGATTGTATACAATTTTGAGGTTTATACTGGTAAATCGCAGTCCAAGGGTAATGGACCGGACTTTGGAGTAGCAGGCGATGTTGTCGTCCGCTTGGCTGAAATTTTGCCCAAAAATGTTGGTCATAAACTTTATTTCGACAACCTGTTCACTGGTATTCCTCTGATGCAGCATCTCAAATCCTTGGGTATCTGGTGCGTAGGAACTATCCGCAGTAACCGCTTGAAAGGGGCGCAGAATATCTTAAAATCTGAAAAGCAGCTTCGTGAAACGGGACGGGGTTCATTTGATTACGTTGTGGACTCAAATTCTAATGTCGTTGTCTTGCGTTGGCTCGATAATGGTACTGTTCAACTGGCGTCCACTTACATTGGGGGTGGTTCTGGCACTGCCGTACGTCGCTGGTCGGCGAAAGATAAAAAGCATATTGAGATTCAGCGTCCGATTATAGTCGAACAGTATAACCGGTATATGGGAGGTGTGGACAAGTGTGATATGTTGATGGCTTTGTACCGCATCCATCTCGGTACAAAAAAGTGGTATATGCACTTAGTTTATTACTGTATTGGAGTTTCTGTAGTCAATGGCTGGCTGCTGTATCGACGCCACTGCGAAATGAACCAGGAGAAAAACGCTATTTCCTTATTGCAATTTACTTCAAGAGTTAGCAACGCGTTACTGAGCGTTGGCAAGCCTGTTGCGCGCCGCGGAAGGCCGAGTGCTGAAACAAGATCGTCAGCAGACTCTTCAGCACCACCGCCGAAAAAGTATAAGGTTTCCAGCCATATGCCTGCGCCAGAAGTTAAATACGACCAAGTTGGGCACTTTATTTTGTTTGGGGAAAAGCAACATCGTTGTCGTCGATGCGTCAAAGGATATACTTTCATGTACTGTTGTAAATGTAACGTTTACTTATGCTGCGTTGAAACAGAATACTGTTTTGGTTATAATTGACAGAATGTAATGAGCCAGGAAACCCGATTACAATGAGAAACAAGTATTGCACAGCATTTTCTTCAATAACAGCACTTGATTGTCATATGCTCCGTTGTCTGAAATTTGTGCCTGCTTTCAATTGGCTGAGGGTGGTAGATGATCAAATCCTAACATTTCGCGAACAATGCGTGTTTGATCTATATGAAACTACAAAATTCAGCTATTATTAGCGTACCTTTAGCACGGTTAGCTAAAAAGTTATGAACGCGTCAACGGCAGATTTATAACTGACACGCTTTTAGGTGTATTATTCGGTTCAAATAGGTTGACTTTGCGTTGTTCGATAGTGTTTGTCGTGTGTTTCGTTTCATCTTTTGTTCATGGTTTAAGTAAAAATATTTCTTTAAGTGCATGATGTTGTTCTAGAACGACAATCCAAAAAAGGTCGTCGGAGCGCAATGGGAATAATTCTGTGTGAAGAATTGTGTTTTTTATGCTAAGCAGACATAGAAGGTTACAAGGAATAATTTTTTTCTCATTAGACTGCGAAGTATGCATTAAAGGGTTAACCATTTACTCCTCAAACCCGACGGACCTGGGCACCAAACCAGACTATATATTTATAATTTATTATTTTCAAGATTATCGGAAAATTCTATTTAGACCATTATTCAATATATGTAACGATTTCAGAAATATACTAATATGAATGCTATTTTACCCCGCAGTTTCCGAAACTCTTCCTTCGAAGACTATATCGCAGAAGTAGAACAATTTTTGGACGAATTTGAATGGATTTTCAATTATCCGGTTGTCAAATTATTTACCGTCGAGGTTTACACGAGAATCCCGAATGAGGTGAGTTCGAAACTAGGATTGCTCCAGTTAAGGTCGAATGAAGTCAAAATTTTGATGTGAGCGATGCTAGCAGCGCGCAACGTGGATTACCTATTCATAGAGGTAGAGAATGTGGCTTTGACAACTATTATTCTGATTAGGATCGGGTGTGGCACACCTGCACTAATTAATGGTGTGTAGCTCCGTTGCACAATTTCTAAACGCACTTGCTATGGTAATCTCGTGAACAGTGCAAAGATTTTTAATTTGTGTCATGAGGTGGATCGAAAAAATTCTACCGCTTTAACCACTTTTTAATTGAAAAACACAAGTTTTGCAACTTGCGGAAATGCCATTCAAAAATTGAACAAATGAACTTGAGCATAGAAATTTTATCACCTTTTGAGTTTAGCTGCTAGGTAATCTTGATGAACATGGATTCGTCACGCAGCGGCGAGTTCAAATGTTTTGGCGCAAAGCTTGATGACATTAAATTGATTCCAAATATTATTGCAGAGTGTAATGATTTTCTGTTTTTGGTTCCAGCAATAGCGTTGCGCATATATATTGATGTTGCAATAAGGTTTGCTTTTGATGCACCCAACAAAGAAACTATATCATTGTTGCAACATCAATAGCTTGCTGAATGCCATTGTAGTGACAACAGAAACTAACATAAATGCAGCGACAATAGTTTTCTCGTAGCATGTTATTGGTGCCTTTCTACAGTATGTTATTGCTCCTCCCCAGTATGATATTGGTGCCCCCTCCAGTTTGATATTGGTGTTCCCCTCCAGCTTGATATTGGTGTCCTCCTCCAGTTTGTTATTGGTGCCCCATCCAGTTTGATAGTGGTGTCCTCCGCCACTTTGATATTGGTGTCCCTCTTCAGTTTGTTATTGGTACCCCCTCTAATTTGATATTGGTGTCCTCCTCGAGTTTGATATTAGTAGCCCCCTCCAGTTTGTTATCGGCGCCAACTCCAGTTCGATAGTGGTGTCCCC